>LPNX010914042.1:158196-175722 GCA_001517045.1 Pseudotsuga menziesii | reverse complement strand
TCATCATTATATTATGTGGGATTGAAGCAAATTGTAAACTTTGCTTTTAGTTTATGCTTCATTTCTTATGATCTGAGTCTTTTAAAACTTATTTTGAAATATAGTGATTGCTGTTGCATTTGATCTATCAGCTGATATTGATTTAGTTTGCAGAATTTAAAAGCATCTAACATTTTTTTTGTGATCTTAATATGTTAATTTGTAAGAGCTTTTAAGTTTTTTTTTAGCATGTAATAGTTTGATTGTGAGATTGTTCTTCAATTTAAATTATTATATGTTTATCTTTTAAATGCAAGCTGAATTAATATTAATCTTAACTCATGCTCTTGGCCAAGATAGATAGATTGCATCTAGGTCATTACAGAATTAGAAGCTACTATTTTTTCGGTACTTAGCTTAGGATAGTTTTCAGTATTAGTTAGTCATTAGGTTGATTTTCTTTGATTTATTAGAGGATTCTGCTTAGTGCAACTTATCACTTTCACCTAAAGAGACTCTCGAGTTTGAGAGCGCATTTTACAAGCAGCAGGGCCTTGATCTTGTGAGAGACAGTCACTCCAAACATACACAAGATTGCATTAAGTCGAGTGTGTGGGTTGTCTTTCCGTATGTTGGCCTAGGTTAGCTTTTCCGGCCAACAAATGACGCTAGAAGGAGGGCCGAGGTAAAACAAATGATTTCATTTTTTTAAATTATTTAAATAATCATTTAGCCTCTAGCTCATGTATTTCAGTTTTATAATTTTATTCTTTTAGTGGTCACATGTGTGCTTAAGGGCTAGTTAGACGAAAGGCTAACTATTTTATGAATCATTTTATTAATGTTAATTATATTTCATGGATTCAACCCAAATCTCTATTAGGAGTCATGTATCAAGAAATAATCATTCTACTCCATCTAATATAGTTCATCACTTGTCAAAAAACAAATTTGATGGTGAAAGTGAAATTTCTGCAATTGACCATGTTTATCAATTTTTACAAAATTGGCTTACTAATCATGTTATCAATGAAGCAAATCATTGGCAGATCGATCGCTTTGACTTTCAAAGGCCGAGTTCGAAAATGGTTTGAAACTTTGCCATCTTAACATTCTTTACAACAATTTCTAGGTGAGTTTATTTATGTTTTTCATGATCCTGATTATTAGAAATTGTTTGTAGAATTATTAAATCTTAAAAGAGAATTTGATGAATCATATAAGGACTATGCAAACAGATTTTTTAATCTTTGTTACAGATTTCCTTTGAAACTTGTCACTTCTATTTTCAATTGTTTAATGAGGTTATGTCTTTTTCAAATGAATTAGATCAATTAGATAAAAATCAATTTTCTTCACATAACGATATCTTGATTGATTCTAATCAAAGTTCAGAAGTTATAAATCAACAACATTGTCCAACTTTTTTCACCTTACATAATCAGAAGGAATACAATGTATTAGATAATGATAATGTTATTGTCTCTTCTGGTAATGTTAAATTGTCTTTTTTTAATGAGAATAAAACTATAAGAATAAGTGAGGAAAGTTGTCATTCAAATCAAGATCTTATAACTATTTTAGGAGAGAAAGAGACCAAATTTGAAATCTATATTGGAATAACTTCTCCTACATTAATTAAACCAGACCAAGATATTCTTTTAAGGGGTTCTATCTTGAATCTCATTTTTCTGATGGACCTTGTGTTTCATTTAAACCTTTACCTATTTGCAACGAACAAGATAATCTATCAAGTTCAGATTTTTTTAGTAAAGGATATTGATTTGATTTTAGGAGAAGAAGCTAATAAACATTTGAAATCAAATGCAAATACTCAAATAGAAGAAAACTTTTCTTTCAAAGAAAATTCGTTATCAATAGATACTTTTATTTTTCTATCTTCGTCCACCTATTTTTTATTATACCCCAATTTATTTAATAATTGTAATTCTCAGGATAATTTTTCATATCTATTAGAATTTCATCCTGATGCACAAAATTTTTATGGGTTTCCATATGATAAATTATGTTTTAGAGATGAAGAGAAAAAACATTATTCTTATGAATCTCTTGGTAAATACAAAGTTGAAAGTCATATACTTTTAGAAACGACTCTTATTGAGTCATCACCTCTCATAATAAATGAAGGATCTCCTTGTTTAAATAATGAGTTGGATAAAACTGAATTTTTCATTAAAACTAATCATGATTCCCATTCATTTGATGAAAATATGTCTAACACAATATGGGATGATACCTCATTTGATCCTAGTCATTTACTTCAATTTAAACCAATGACTACTAAAGATCCTCATTCATTTTATATAATTTCTCAATCACGCAATTTTATTGACATTGATCATTCACTTATAAATTCATATGTTCATATTTTCCATGATAGAGTTGCAGATGGACTTGAGGCTTCTTACCTCAAGAAGTTTCCATTCAATGGTAAGGCTTTATTTTCTATGCATACAAGTAAAAAATTTAGTGGTAAGCACGATGCATTTGATTTTCTATTATTAACATATCATTTTCTATTACTAATTGAAAGTGATGTTTTTCTTACAGGATTACAAATGCTTCGATGGCTTCATTGGTTATTTCATTTTACTTGATTACAATTGACATTTTTTTTTTGTACATAGTTAGTCTTTGGTTTAGATTAGTTTTCTTCATTTTTATCATTTCTTGTTTTGTTTTGAATAAATGCAGTTATGAAGATGATGCCAATTTCAAGCTCAAGAGGTGACACTTTTTAATACATTCAGGGATGTTTTCCTTACCTTTTACTCTCTTGCTTATAATTATATTTATTTAAAATTTTCTTGTTAAGTCATATATCTTTTACTTTTTCGACTTGATTGGGAAAATGTTTTATACATTCTTATGATCATAAGAAATAACTTTTAAGAAAACGAAGAATGTTGTGCAAATCAATACCAAAATCTTTTTAGTTGTAACTGCATATGTAATTAAGACTTAGTTTAAATTTGTTTAGTTTTGGCTTGTTTTCTTTTGCTTATCAATAAGAGCGGCCTAACTTATTAAAACATCTTGCTTATTTTTAACAGATCCTTATGTCGCAAATTATAGAGAGATATATTTTTCATCTTGTAGAAATTAATTCTCTCTTTTCATTTGTGATATAAATATTTCATGTTACTCCACTTAAGATGTTAATCTATTCAGGGCTTAGTTTTTATTTTTGCATTTGCATATATCTATTTTAGATTTCTTGCTTTGATTGGTTTTGGTTTGCAAGTTGATAGGATTTTCTTTTGAGTGGTTTGTTTGTTTTCCAAAAAGGGGTAAACTAATTTTAGCATATGGTGATTAAAACCATGTATTTCTGTCAAGTTTTTGATCAAAATCATTTTCTGTTAAAGGGACATCATTATAAAGACACTCTTCTTTTGTCAAGATTCTAACCTTAGCGAGATTAGTCTTGGCTTTGAAAATTTTATTATGAATCATATTGATGGATTAATTGAGTTACTCGGCTATTATCTAGGATCTTTATCTTTAAAAATGATGCTATAATGTAGATGAGTTTCTTTTCATAGGAATCATTTTCCCTAAATTGAAGTAAGTTAGGAATCGTAAGTTATCTTTTAGACTTTTTACGCCATCCTTTGCTCTTTAGTGGGTCATTTGGATCTACTTCCCCATCCACTAAGTAATCTCTCTTTAGATTAACAATAATCTTAATATTATTCATTGTACATAACATTAATAAAATATAAGGGATTAACTGGAGAACGGGAGGTCTCATCACGAGCCAACCCATCATGATCATAAGCTCTGTTGAAGTGACATTATCGCATCTAGTTACCAAGCCAGGGTGATGGATCTTAATCATTGATTAGGAGAAAGGAGGTCTCATCACAAGCTGACCTTTTCATTTTTCAGTAGTTCTTGTGAATGATACTGCCAGCATCTGGTTACCAAGCCAAAGTAGTAGTCTTCAATTAATATCTTTCTTTATTATTTGTCAGAAAAAAAAAAGAAAGAAGAAAGAAAAATGATTTATCTATATCTAGTGGATGGGATAAAAGCATCTAAGTGAGGTTAAAAGGGTTTATCCTATGGTATTGAGGTCATACCTACATACTACCAACATGTCCTACAACTTCATTTAAGATTTCATATGCATAAGGAGTTGGAAATGGGTCTGTTAGTGTCACTTTATTTAGCTCCCTGAAGTCGACACAAATTCTCAATTTGGTCGGGATCATGTTTCTTAGGTTGAAAAACCATTGGACTTGCCCATTGTGACTGTTCAATAGGGTAGATGATGCCTGCTGCAAGCATGTTATCAATCTCCTTTTTGACTATCTCTTTGTATTTATGAGCTAGCTTATATGGCCTTTTTTTCACAGGTCGAACATCAAGTTTCGTGTCAATTTTCATTTCACCCATTTCGTGGACTAAACCTTTGAGATATTTATAATCTCTGGCAAATACATCCTGGAACTCTTTTAATAAGTTCACTATTTCTGTTGTCTGCTCTTCACTCCAGTAGTCTCCAATCTTTGCCATTTTTTGTCGGTCATCATTTAAGATGTTGAACTCTCTAGTTTTGACTTTAGCATCTAGCCATTCAGGTGCTTTGGCTTCATTGATTGGTTGACTTCCTTCTTTAAACTGGGAGAATGTGGCAGGGAAGTTGGCTACAGTCATTCGGTTAGCTTCGTTCTTGTCGGTTGTTGCAATTTTAAGCACTGTGTGAATAGGTTTGGTCGTTTCGACATGGTTTGATTTCCATCTAAAGATTTTCCCTTCTGTATTTTCATTTTCCAACTGTAGTCTTGTCGACTGTGGTATTGTCCCGGTTTGTATATTGTTATAGTCCATTGTCTGTTGGTTGTCTGGTAAGGGTTTGTTTTCTGTCGCCTGTATAAATTCTTGAATCTGCTTTGTTGTTTTGACTAAATTCTCATTTTGTGGTATAAAGTTGAAATCTTTGATAAAATTTTCTCTGAGTTCATGCCATAGGAATGTTTCACCTCGGGCTTCCTCCATCTTATACCATTTGTTTGGTAAGTCATCGAGGGTTGATGGAAACAGGTGTGGCCATGCTCGTTCATCTTTGTACCCAAGTCTTCTCCATTCTTTTTCACATGTCTTAATATGGTCTTCTGGAATCTGTCCTTGAATGAATATAGGTATCTGAACCTGTTTGGTTAACTTCTTTCCTCCAAACCTTTCTACAAAGTAAGTAGAAGCTGATGTCCAAGTATGCAGTCTTGTCTGATGGGTATCCCGCCATCTAACAACTTGTCTTGTAAAATTTTCTACTAAACTTTGTAGTCGACCATGTTCACCAATATTTTTGGACACTTGTTCTATATGCATGACTAGTGATTCTCTTTCCTTATATCTTGGCATTTGTGTATTATTTATATTTTGGATAGTCCAGCACCCTCTTGCTTTTGTTTCATAGTTCTCGACTTCCCAATCATATAATTCTGCATCTGAATTATAACCAACTGAGTCTTGGTTACCTAAATGAAGTTCTCCATAGATATTAGGTTATGTATAATCTTCATTGTTTTGTACCTGATAAAGTTGTCAGATATCAACTTCTTCATCGACAGGTTCTGTCCAAGGTTCTCCTTGGGATGGATGAATAGGTACAATGACCTTTTGTCCATTTCATTTCAATTTTATTCTTTCTTTGTCTAGGGATATCAACGCTTTCATCTTCCTTCCCCAAGGTCGACCTACTAACGCTGGGAAGGAGCTAGATCCTTCCTTAGGGTCAATAATTTCGAAGTTGACTTTGGTCGATATTCATTTTATCATTGTGTCGACATTTTTCCAGACTACAATAGGTTCAATTAGGCCCTGGTCGGCTAGTTTCAGGTATATACCTGACTCATATAGTCGAGGTCTGCCTAGTTGTTACCAAGTGTCATGAGTCATGATGTTTACTTGTGATCCAAAGTCGAACATGACTTGTTGGATGTGGTATCTTTCAATTTCTAGATCGACAAGTGGCTCAACATCACTTTTATCTTTTTGATTTTAACTGCAGATATCCTTTGTCTGTTTTTCGGTGTTGTTATGTTTTATTTCATATAGCAAGTCAATGAACTGAGATACTGAGTTATCTTTCTGTACGAGCAGTATTAGTTCTTTTATTGTGTTATGTTGATTGTCATTAGCCTCTTCCTGTCGTGCAAATTCTTTAAACACATTTGTTGCATATTTATATATTTGTTTTTCTTTAACTGGATCAGGGTAGACATTATTTTCTTTTATTTTGTTGAGTCGTGGGTTATCGCTTCCTTTTTTTGTCCCTTGTCGGGTTACGATATGCAAATTCTTTGTATTTATTACATCATTTTTTTTCACACACGACAAGACATTAACATTTTTCTTTTTATTTATTTTTTCCAGCATGGTAGGGCAATCCTCTAGTGAGTGATCCCCTACTCCGCAATGAGTACAAAATTTGAGGTCATTTCTGTCCTTGTATGGACAGTCTGCATGCCGATGTCCCTCCTTATAACAGGTAAAACATTGGATGGGTTGACGTGGTCATTTGTCTCGATTCCCAGAGAATTGACCTCGAACTCCATAGCCTCCACGTCAATTTCCATACCGGCGCTCGTATCTTCGACTGTCGTATCTCTAATTGTTCTGATCGTTCGGCGTGTTGTTTTGCTCATTACTTTGTGCAACTACATTGGTCTGATAGATTGCATGATAATTTTGTTGGTTCTTGAGGTTCAGATGGCAGTCTACCATGTTATGATTTTTAGTTTTGCAGATTGCACACCAATATGCCTTGCCGTTCTTCATGTTGAACGGGAAATCTTTTGTAGAGTGGTCTCCATGCTCTTGGCAAATGTCACAAAAAATTTAGTCTGCACGAATCGAACATCCTGTTGGCTGATTTCCTATCAATAGGAGTCTTTGGAATGTCCGACCGTCGATCACTTCATGCACCAGATATCCTGGCTTTTGAGGTTTAATTCTTTTAATGACTTCTGTACGCTCTCAAGTTGTTCTTCTAGTATGTGATCGATGGAGTATGTTGGTATGTCCTCATCCATTTCTACTTGGAGAGCTTTTGTAAGCGTGTCTTCGTAAGTATTGAATGTCTCCAGACTTATGTGTCGGCGAATTTTCTGTGATAAACTTGCAAGAAAACATTGGATTTATAATTGTTCATCAATAACATAGTCCAATTGGCTAAGAAGGTCTTTCCATTGTTTATCATAATCGCGGATAGTTTCTCCTTGCTTCTGCGATGTCATTTTTAGTTTCTTTGCTGCCAGATGTTTTGCATCTAGAGTTTTGAAAAATGATAGAAATTGCGCTTTGATCTCGGCTTTGTTTGCTCAAGGGGTTCTTTCAGAAAAGGTCATGTACCAAGTTAATGCCCTTTTCCTCAAGGCACCAATGAACTGCTCCATCTGCATGTCTTCATCTATAACTTGGTTAGCCTCCCAAGTTTACTCACAGATGAACCAGTTTCGTCTGGGGTCCTCATCACCCTCATATAGAGGAATGTGTGCTGACCTATGACCCATGTTGGAGTCACTATCACTGCTTTCTTCAAGAGGTGGTGGTGAGGGCGATGGATTTATTTTCTTAGTCCTCTCTGTGGAACTATCATCGACGAAACTCTTGTTCCCGTCGGTTGTTTTTGTCGTCTCTTCTTCGACCAGCAGTCGGTTAGTGTCAAATTCGTCTGTCGATGTCCAACTGCAATTATGTGTCTGCAGTTCTGAATGTTCTGTGTCTTCCAAAGTTGTATTTGGTAGGGGAGCTGCTCCTTCATGTGTGGGTAAAAGTAAGTGGATACTTCGGTTGGAGGGTACCACTTGAAGCGTAACCCAATTTCCTTCTTCTGGTCAACGGATAATGAGATGTCTACCGGTGTATGTCTCGTTGTCTAGTCAGCTCCAGATACCAAAGTCACCAGCTCCTAGTCTGAGGTCCTCTTCGACAATAGCTTGTATCCGGGTACGTGGATCTGTCAGAGGTTTTACTTCCTAGGGAACTTCTAATTGGAGAGCTTCTCACTGCTCTATCCACAATTCTTCTTCCATAGGGGACGCCTCTTCTTCCACGCCTTCTTCTCGTCGGTCATGACTTGACTCCGGTGGATCTCTTTCCTGGTCGGTCACCCTAGTACTCATTGCTCTCTACAGTGCTAAGGCTCTTTCTCTTCTTTCTTCCCTACTTTGTAGCCTCCTCTCCCTTTCTATTTTCTGGAAGTCCGTCATACCTTTGTGTGACACTGTCTTCTCGATTTCCTTTTTAGGTTGAATTCTCATTACTGGTGATTGGTAGTTCCTTTAGTCGACTAGAATGCACTCCACTTTATTTCGACATATGACCAACTACCCCCCCATAGCCTATCCGATGCTTTAGAAAGCCTGGATAGTTCTGTCTACTTGCTTAGGAAGTATTCCCACTCCCTTTCTGCAATGAATTTTTCCAACTTTTTTTGCTTTTCCTCCCAGTTAGGGTTTAATGGCGGTCCGCGAAGTGATGGACGGGGTTCGACAATATGACCTACTCCCTTCTCGATCAAGAATTTAAATAGAAAGGTCGATAAGGAACACAAGAATTGCTCGGTGAGGTCTGTGTAGAATTTCTTCTTGACGATTTCCACCAAAGTTTTTTCTTCTACTGCTTTCTCCTCGTAGAATTCATCGGCGATTTTTTCAAACCACTCTGACAAGTTTGTTCTTCCCCCATGAATCAGTTTTTCTAGTAACTGTTGATCTTTAGTCCCTTCCGAATTTTTCATCCAGGAGTTTCTTCAGAAGTTGGGGCACGGATTCTACAAACTTCTCATGCGCCTCTATAAAGAATCTTTCTTTAACTTGTGCGATCGTCAATCTGTTTCTTCATGCGTAGTTCTGTAAATAATTTGCTACTTTACATTCCCACCAGTCCTTAATCTCCTGTTCTGATATCATCTGCTTGTATACATCTCAGATATGTACTACCGGCAACGGAACCAATGTTTTAATCTCACAGATTACATAAGGTTACCAATAATACATACTAAAACATACATACATAATAGAGACAAGAGACAAGAACAAGTAGATAGAATAACATATTATATTAGCATGAGAGGGTTCATACAATACAAAGAACTGAACCGGGTTCTCATCTAGCTCAACAGCCTAATATATATGATTAGAAAATAGTTACAAAATAACTACTTGTTGGTTCGGTGAACCGACACGACTTTAGGTGGCCGACCTAATCTCTAGTTAGTCGGCTGATCGACTTAGTCGGACAATCGACTAAGTCGGCTATCATTCAAGTCGGCATACCGTCTTGCTCCTCCAACAATCTCAAATCTGACGATGGAAATTATGTTAGGGATTTTATTCCTAGAAGACAACCCTCTTTTGTATGAGGAATTATATTATGATTGGGTATTGTATTGTGAAAGATGAGACTATGAAAAAGAACGAAGAGAAAGTTAGAGTGGATATGATGCAGGTTATATCCCTTCATTTTGTTGGATGATTTAATAGAAAGGACTGGTAATTCTTGTGTGGACGTAACCCATCTTGGTTGCACTATGTTATATTGGTGTCTATGTTTTTATTTTGTTTATGCGCTTTATTTATGCATATTGTTTTATGCTATTGTTCTATGATCCTGTTTTTCTAATAAACTTGTACCAAGCATGAGAATCCATCCATCCTAGTGAAACGTGGACATGGGATCCAACAGGTTTCTTTCCACTTCAATCTTGATTCAAGTTGCTACTTTGGTTCCATGTTGTTTCTTTGTTTCTTTGATATCTCCACATTTCTTTTATTCATCCATGCCATTCCATACTGGTTACATTTTTTCTTCCATCTTTGTTGATGCTCCCAACCTTACCTTTATTACTATTGCTTATCATGGTGATGTGGATGGCGATATATAACAACCTTAGCTATTAGTTTTTTTTATTTGAATTTTCAACCTATGGTTCCTTTCAGTCATGTAGCTCCTTAGATGCATCTTAATATGTATGCCCTTCTTGGGGTTTTTCTTCATGTGTTTCTATATCATTTTCTTCTTATAATCTAACATTGAATTCTTCATCTAATGTGTTAGTAGATACTTCAATTATTTTATCTGCAAGGACTTCTTCATGTGCCCCCTTTGGCCTTTCTTGTTTAGTAAGAGACATATTCGGCAATGTAATTTTCTTTTTCTTATACGAAAGCGTCGTAGCCTCATTTTGTACATTGATATTAACTTTACTAACTAAGTCCATCCAAGGATATCCCAAAACAATATCCACTTCCTCCATATCTATAGCATAAACAAAACACATATTTATCCATAGTAATCTTCAAATCTTTAAGAAGTGAAACATTCTCACCCTCAACCTATGTTCTTTGAATATGCATTGCAGGCACTTGCAACCTTTTATCCAGGTTAACATAAATGGAATTATGCTTTCTAGTAGGGTTTATAGAAACAATGACTTTATCCTATTCAATACATCCATAAGCATGTAATAGATCACCTAAAAATAAACCCTTTGTATTTCCTTTATCATTGTTCACAACCTGTGACCATTTTACTCATATAAAGGTTTCTAGTTAAATAGGAACAAATCAACCAATGTTCAAAGTTTCTTACCACCATCTAAGTCGGTCAGTGTCGTGTCTAAGCAAACATTTTCTCTACCCCTTCCATACTTTATACCCAAAGAAATGAGTTCTATCTTCGCAATTTAATCCAATCTTTGTTTCATTTGATGTTAGTCACCACTACACCGGTTAATCCAATCTTTGTTTCATTTGATGTTAGTCACCACTACACCAGTTAATCCAATCTTTGTTTCATTTGCTATTGTCACCACTACTACGCTTGAGCTAATCCTTGTAAGCCCCCTCATGCCCAACTCACTTATTTCACTGCCCGATATTATGAAAATGAGTTATTACAACAAGAATACTCCTCTTTTTTATTCATGTTCTACTTGTCTTGCTACTGAGGTACCTCTATAATCGCCAGGGAACTCCCTAAATAACTAGATGTTGTAGGAACACAACCAAGGAAGTATGCTATGAAAAAAAGGCACAAAGCCAAGAAGGTTACTTTAGAGGAGTCATGGATAGGTAGAAACGTGAAGATGAAGAGCATACGAAGGGTGGTGCAATGGTCATTTTAAGGGGTGGTGGATAAGTGACAAGGACAAGTTATAACCATAAGGCTTACATGCAAAAGACTATTTACAGCGAGGTTCACACAAGGTCCATGCAAACTCTCTGCATTGCACAGATTCACAAGAAATATCAAGGGGTTGGAGATGAGATAATGTGGGTTGGGAGGAGTCATAAATGAGTTAATGAAGTAGGACCCATGGACCAACCATTAAATTTTCAAAAGTTTGTTTACTACACATGAAGTGTAGATGGCTCCTCCCATCTCATCAATTATTTGAAACCTTGACTCCCATACGTACCTCATGAAAACAGAAGTACAAGCGAATACAACCACATCCATAATCTTTTAAAACTGGTCAAATGTTCTTCCTCGAATCAGCGACATGTAAGCTATTGGATATTGAACTTTCTAGGTTAGTTTGGAGGGGATATATATATATATTTATCCAACCTAGAGTTGGAAATTAGAAAACATTCCACCCTTCAAAACTAATGTAAACTTTATTGGAGTGAAAATATGTTATTTACATGAAGTAGGGCCAGAAATTTGAAAACCTTCTACTCTTGAAAAATAATACAAGCCTATTGTTCTTTCTATTCCAGCTCGGGAGGAAATAAGAAATATTTATCAAAAGATAATATAAATTGAAAAACATTCCGCTCTGAAAATAACGATTTTAATTATATAATCAAATATTCAGCTATATATCCTATGCAGTCACGAGTGTTGGAATTTGTCCTTGCCCGTCAAAAGAATATGTCACGCTTTGAGTTGTGATATTACTAGTCCCAAAATGTTTCTTTACAAGTATAACATCATAAATAATGTTTGTTAAATATTTAATCTTCAATGAAATTTTGTTAAAGAAATATTTATTAAATAAGTTTTTTTAAATAATAAAAATATTTATAACCAAATTTCCTATCCAAAAGTTTTGTTGTTATGAAAAGTAAAGAAATTGTCACAAGGAAAATAATGGAAACCATGTATAAGTGGACATTCTCATCCAAAAATTTAATGTTATAAGAAAAAAATTTCATAATAAGAAAAACTATAATCTAATACATTTGTATGAAGGAATTTGAGTAAAATATATCAATAAAACTAATTTTCATAATCAAAATAATTGGTTAGTTAATTGTGTTACTTTTATGTAGATCACTTAAAAGATCAACTAAGCACAATAAACCATAACTTTTGTATGATGTTGTGAATCCTAGGTGTATTGAGATTCTCTCTGCCATGGCATGGCAACTCCCTTGGAGTTTGATCAAGGTAGAAGGCCTGCAACCACTTCACCCTGGACCCTCTTCTGCCTTAAAATTTGTTAAGATGGATCCTACTCTAGATGTCCATCTTCCAGTTAAAGTGGTTTGGCATACAACACTCTCTCAGAGAATGAGGACTCATGATGCTTTTCACTAGATTATGGCCCTCTTTAAAATCAATAGAAATGTACATAGGTAAGAACTGGAAACCCTTGATATCTAGAGATTTCCAATTTCATTTTTATGGATGAGGATACTATACTTTCCTTTTTGAGAAAAAGGAAGACCATGATCTTATTTTCAGAAGTGGGCCATACTTTATGGGGCCCAAGGGAATGTACTTGAATCATTGGACTTCATATTTTGATCCTATAAACGATGTCACTTTGGTTGTTCTAGTTTGGGTGAGACTCCCTCATTTGTTGTTGCATTACTTGAGTGATGATGCAATGAAAGCTATTGGAAACTCCTCGAGGAAATACATAGAAATATTTAAGCCAAAGGCTCCAATGTTTACATGTGCAAGAATTTGTGTGGAGGTGGATCTAGAAAAAGGGCTTCTAGAGGCTATTAATTTGTGAATGGATGGATGGATGCATCTCCATGAATATGGAAATTTCATGAAAATTTTCCAAAAGACCCTTTGTTGGAAGAAACCCTAATAGGGATGAGGAATGGAAAATCGTTCGAAGAGGAGATATGACACATAAATAAAAACGACCCTCTAAGGGGATCTCAAACAAGGATATTCCTATCCCCTCACCTCCCCTAACTTCAAATCGATTTCAGATACTATCCCAAGAAGAGGGCAATAGGGCTGTCCCTCATAAGAAGTCTACAAATTTTGAACCAAGAAATGAAATGATTCCTCAAGATGTTTCACATATGATTCAAGAAACACCCATTTTGGAGGATATTGGGATGGAGGAAGCTTGGATATAGGTTTTTCTTATAACTCTCTATGAGGAAATTAGAGGAGAGTGAAGTAATTCAGGGCCAAGTGCTAATACGTGAATCTCTTGAAGACATCATAGGAAAATACAGAGTGAAACAATGGAGGAATTGGAAGAAGAACAACCCCACATGAGAAAATGGGGTGGCCAACAAACATGGAGAAAAGAAGTGCATAGGATGAGAAAGAACAGGGCTTGGGAAAACAACATAACATCGCAAAGGTTATCAACAAATCTTTCTCAGCCCAACCTAATCATGAAGAAGGAGTAGAGATTGGCAATTCAACATTTATTTCCAAATGAAGATGGTATATTGGATTTACTGAGGTATGGTGGGGAAGAAAAAAATTAAAGCAATGAAATATCTAATCAACAAAGAAAAGATTTACTTCTTTCTCATTCAAGAAACCAAAATGGAAGCAACAAGAGTTAAGCAATTAGTACCCAATATTTGGAAAGAAAGAAAAGGAAAGGAAGTTAGTTTGATAGGATCATCTGGCAAACTAGAAACCTCTTGGAGTGGTAAGCAATTCTCTCTTGTCTCTCATTTTTCTCATATGCATTCAATATGGTTAGCATTTTGGGAAAGGGGAGCTAAGGAAAGAATAACACTTTTAATGTTTATGAGCCAACACATTACAAAGATAAAATTGAGTTCTAGAATTCTTTGAAATCTCTTCTTGATCAATTCCTTCTTCACAGTTTGACCATTGCTAGAGATTTCAATGTCACTATCTCATGTAAGGAAAGAAAAAAGGGGCTCGAAATTCAGATATCCCTTTGGGGAGAATTTGGAGGATATTATATTTGGTTGGGACATGATGGATATTATCCCTAAGAAGGGACTACTTACTTGGTATAATCACATAATTGGATCGGTCCATGTGGTTAATCGACTTGACAAGTTCTTGGTCCAATCCTCTTTTTTGGAAAAATATCTTTTGATCTCCTATAATATTGTTGCTTTGACAGTTTCTAATCGTATTCCCTTGTTTCTTGTTATTGAGGCTCCTGTAAACCTTTCTCCTCTCCCATTTGAGTTTAATAATTTATGGTTAAGGGAGGATAAATCGTAGGAAATCATGAAAAAAAATGGGGCACTTATATTGATGGATCCCCAACTATTATGGGGAAAACAAGCTCACACTTGTTAATAGGAAATATCAATTGAAAAATGAATTAAAGGAAATCAAAGTAGTAGATCTAAAGAAAGAAAAAGAATTAGATGAGGCATCGATATTTCATAATCGGGATAAGGGATAGATTATAAGAAACAATATTAAAGAAATATAGAATCCCAATGGAGAAATAATGCATCAATTTGAAGAGGTTAAGAATGAGGAAAAGGATTTATTCAGGAGTTGTATTCAAAACATTTATATTCATCTCAAAATAATGGGTGTGATCTTCTTCAAAAAATCCCACTTCTTGTAAGTGATGCAGAAAACAAAGGGATTTCTTGTTGGATCTTGGAAACTTAAGTAAAAACTATTGTTTGGAGGCTTCATCTAGATACATATCCAAGCCGGGATGGGTTCTCTTTTAGTTTTTTCACAGAATGCATGGATACTATCAAGAAGGATTTGTGCAAGATGCTGAAATGAACCAGGGGAAAGGAGAAAATTGGAGGAGCCACTAACTCCTTTTTAATTTCCCTATTTCTAAAGAGTTCGGGACTTTGTAGTTTACCAAATTCCATTCTGTTTCATTATAAAATTTGTCTTACAAGATTTTGACTAAAATAATATTTAGCAAGGTTAATTTATTTTTCCTAAAACTATCTCTAAAACTCAAGGGGAGTTTATGGTTGGATGCAAGATTATAGATAATATTGTTGTTATTCAAGAGGTTATTCATTCCAACTTTGGAAGGGGAGAAAACAACATGGAAATCAATATGGTTCTAGTTAATGTCTTTGGCTGTGTAAGGAATCATTTTATGTTTTATGTTTTGGAAAAAATGGATTTTCTCTTATGTTCATCAAATCATGGATCAAATCTTGCATAAATAATCATTGGATTGTTCCTTTACTCAATGGAAGGTTGATAGATATTTTTCAAGCCTCCATGGGATTGAGATAAGGGAACCCTTTGACCCCTTTCATGTATATCATTATGGTTGAATAACTCAATAAGAGAATATTAAAAGAGCATGATAATGGAAATATAGTAGCAATTTTGATAGCAAGAGTAGTTCAAGCAAATAATAATTCTCAATTTTATGGTGATACCATATTTTTTGAATGTTACTCCATGATAATAGCTCAAAGGTTTAAATCAATATAAGATCAATTTATCCTAACCTCTAGTGAATTGAATAAAGGAAAAAGTAATCTTTATGGATGGAAAATCACATCTGGCCTTTTTAGTAAAATCACGGGTGTCTTCAACTATCAAGGATTTCTTGATTGGTCCTCCTTCTAATACCTTGGCATGCATATCTCCCTCTCCAAGGAAAAGGTGGCACAATGGGAATGTTTCATTCAAAAAATCATGGAAAAAATGGATGCTTGGGGGGCATGGTGGCTCAATATTGCTAGTAAGATAATTCTTATTTCCTTTGTTCTCTCCTCTTTGCTTATTTTCTTAAACTTATCTCTTTTGGTTCCTATATATGTGCTTAAAGAAATCAATATGATGATAAGGATATTCTTGTTCCATGAGGGTATGGACAATGAGAGAAATTTTCATCTCATAAAATAGGATATCATCATATCTCCAATATTTAATGGTGGGGTTGGGATATGTGATGCTAAGTTGGTCAACATTGCATTTGGAGCTAAAATGTGTTGGACAAATATTTCAGGGAGACCTGAATGGTGGAAGGAGTGATCCGGACTTGGATAGAACCTTCTCACATCAAATTCTATATAAGGACCATTTTTCTAGCGTCTTAGTGCATGTGAACATAAGCATACCATAAAGTGTGCATCATAAAATCAACCATAAAAATGAAAGACATTCAAGAACATAATGAGGACGAGATGATAACAAATTCACTAGTTATATTGGCTAAGTCTCCCAACCACTCAAAGTAGAGTGACCGATCCACTCCAGGCCTACTCAAAATAGAGTGACCGGTCCATTAACATGACGCCAAAATACATAAAAGCACATCATATAGATTCAACTGCAGAATCTTCACCGAATGATCCCCTTCTTCTCTTGCATAAAAATTGCCTCTGAAAGGCCACACCCTCATCTAGGTCCTCCACCTTTATTATTTAAATCAAGAGTGTTGAAGGCCGACACTTACACTAGTGCATGAGTTATAGTTGATCCTCCTCTAGTTACACAATCTACAGAATCAGAATTGCTTCATGATGCAACCATCATGCTCTCTCAACAACTTTGTTCCACAAGCCTCGAGTAAGACCACATTATCCCAAGCAACATATCAAATTATAAAACATGAAATCCAAATAAGATGGAGTCAAAATGGAGTTTCTCTCAAATCAAGCCTCCAAACATAATGACTATAACATGAGTCACGAAGCTCTCTCAAATGGAACTTCAAAAATGGAGTCTCCCCATGGAGCCTTTCTCACAAATAGAACTCAAAGCTGAGCTCTCACAAGCTCTCTCATCTCCAATGCCAATGTTTTCACCAAATGGATGATGCCTCACCAATGGGAATTAATGGTGGTTTAAATTGCTTAAGTTTCCCTCATTGGGCATGAAACATGTGAGCTCAAACTTAACTCATAAGTTGAGCTTGTTACAACCAAAATGACATGAATAGCCATATCTCAACCATGGCTTACAATTTGCACATAATGGTGAGATTTCACCTTTTATTTCTTTCCCCCCATATGGCATTGCATCCAGTTGTCATGTGAACAACATTACAAATTTATGCCATATCATAGGCTATATGGTTCTGTCCCAACATAACCATTCGTTGGTTTCTTATGGTTAAAACCTCTTCCCACAATTCATGGTCAAACAACCCTATGGGCGTTGGTATCATTACAATATGGTCCATTCGTTGGAATATACCAACTTGGTATTACATACCAAACATTATTATAAGTGTTAGATAATAACTCTTGATTCATTTTATTCCATTGCTAATGCATACATTTATACATTTCATATGGTGGTTCATCTTCCAACTAGCCTTTTCACCTTCCTATGTAACTATTCATATTCCTAATATTTACAATAAAG
>LPNX010914042.1:1284-156332 GCA_001517045.1 Pseudotsuga menziesii | reverse complement strand
TGAGATGCCTAACTGAAGGGAGATGGCCAAACCACATTTCATGTGGAGTCTTGTTATCAAGTGCATTTGAGGGACTTCTATTTCTCAAATAGGCTGCACATTTTACTACATCACCCCAAAACATTAGTTTTACATTCTTAAAAAACATCATTGAGCGTACCATGTTCATTATGGTTCTGTTCATTCTTTTTGCTACACCATTTTGTTGAGGATTGTAGGGAACTGTAGTCTGATGTGCAATTCCATGTTGGCGAAGATAATCTTCAAAAGCATTTGAAGTGTATTCTTTCCCATTGTCAGTACGAAGTGTACCAATTTTAGATTGTGCTTGTTTTTCTATCAATGCATGAAAGTCCTTGAATGTTTGAAATGCTTCTGATTTTGTCTTTAATAAGTAAATCCAGCACATTCTTAAGTAGTCATCAACAAAGGTCATAAAATACTTATTCCCATTGGCAGAAGGAGTTGGCATTGGGCCACATAAATCAGAATGCACTAATTCTAATTTCCTACTTGCTCTGAAATTAGATTCATGGAATGGCAGCTTACTGTGTTTCCCTAATATACATGCATCACATTTTCTCTTCTCTTTGGGAATGGTGGGAAAACCAAATACACCATTCTTTCTCAACAAACGAAGACTGTTATAATTCAGATGACCAAATCTTGCATGCCACAATAAAATTGATGACAAATTACCTTATCCATGCTAAGAGAGGTAGGCATAGTTCTAAACTCTTGCAGATGAACCCTTTAGCTTCAGCAGCTTCCCATCTTTGTATCCACTCATGATCACTTGGTTGTCAGAGGACTTTCTTATTTCTACAATTCCATCAAACATGTGGATGGAATGGCCTTGCTGTCGAATCTTCACCAAGGACAACAGGCTTCTCTGCAACTCTGGAAGATAAAGAACATTATTCAACAAGAAATCAGGGAATCCAGGCATCTTCAGCCGAATGGTGCCCATTCCCTTTGGTTTAAGACTTGACTTATCTGCAAAGTAAACTATGCCATTTATTGTTTCATTAAGTTCTTCAAAACAGTATTTTCTAAAATTCATGTGTGATATTGCACCAGTATCAAGCAGCCAATAATCAGTGTAAGATGAAAGTGAAATCATTTCATTAATACCAAGATTACAATGTGCAACAATACAATGAGCAGAATCTAAAGATTTACTAGCATCTTGGTTCTTATTGTCATCTTTCTTCTGGTTATGTCTGTCTTTGATGGAGTCCCACGAAGCCCAACACTGATCTGATATGTGTCCAATCTTTCCACAACGCTTGCACTTCAAATCTGATCTTTTGCTAGAGTTGTTTCTGCCTCCTCGACCTTTGAAGTTTCTTCTTCCTCTACCTCTCTCTTTTCCAGAGAGAGTGGCACCAACTACAAGTGTTATAGCTTGCATCTTTTGCAACTGCTAGTGTAATTTACAATAATGAACTTAATATGACAAAGAGAATGAGATAATAGAAAAACAAAAACCTTGCAGGTCTACAGCCTTTGCCAAGGTGATTTACAATCTTAATATGCTGTCAATAAGTTCATAAGCAAATTTTTAGCACTAGAAGAACTGCTCAGCAATACGCCAAAGGAAATACCATTGTTTGTGAACTGTCACAAAATATAGGGTTTTGAACAACACCAGTCAACGATCTCAGTGATATGAAAGAAGCAGGTCTAAGTCTCTGCTACTTTTTACAATACGGTCCTTATAAAATTACAGCTGCACTAGCTAGAAACAATGTCTTAATAAGCTCTATTCACTATGCAGGAATATGTCGCTGCCATAGTATTTACATCAAACTAAAACAATTTTGCAACAGTACAGTTTATATGGTAAGTGCGCAGACTTCACAATGACCATACACAATTATGCAGCACTCTTTTTACAACTTCATATTCAAAATAGAGGTACAACTCACCATATGGGGTTGCACATCACTAGATGACGATGCAATTGCTGGATCGCAACTCTGTTGAAAGCAGTAGGGTTTCAAACTTCACTTTATAGCTTCAAAGGTGAAAATGTAATTCCATACATCCCATGAGAGAGGTCACAACACCCACACAGTACTGAAGAACAGAGGTCGCAGAAACTCTGGTCTTCAAGAGAGAGGTTGCACAAACCCAAAGAGAAAGGTTGCAGCTATCTTCTTACTGGAGATAAATTGTAGCTCTTCACAACATCCCTCAGATTTAGTCATAGTGCTTAGATTTAGTCTTCACAATGGAGAAAACGCAGCAGTTTTGATCATGGAGAGAAATCAAATCTCTTCACAAACGAGACTTAACATAGCTCTTCATTAGATTCTAATGCAATGCACAATATTCCATGATACACAAGCACCATTATACACAACTTTCCACAATGCATCATCATCCCAGCAGCCACACCAAGGGAGATCGCAGTCACTCCATGCTCACTATACTTTGAGTGGACACAGCAACATTCTCAGGCTCATACAACAGCCATATCATACATATGAGCAATATTTGCAACCACACTCCATGCACAAGAATTAGGTCAAAAAATAGGGTTTATGCAGTCTCCAACGGTCATAAATAAATACAACATCAAGATTTTACCTCTACGCACTTGAGAAACATCGTGAATCTTCAGATTACATCATCGTGGCTTCAAATACAACTTCACTCAGTTGGAGAGGGTTTGAGTCTCCACCATGTTCTCTTTCATTTTAGCTCTCGTTCAGACCACAGGTTCGCAGCTTTCAATATGAGATTGAAGTCTCAGTTCCAAAAATAAATCTTACATATGTAAGTCGCAGCTCACACATGGAAGACTGCTCAAGGATGGAGGACTCATCTCATAAAATATACATAGCAGCTAACATAATACAATCTCATCTATCACATCTTCATGCAAAATGAAAAGCGTGAGTCTTCATCATTATAACAAACATGCAGCAACAAGGCGTCTTCAATCCCTACTGGTCGCAGCAGTCAATTCTTAGTACGATGTCGAAGTCGCGGCTCTCAGGATGGGATACAATATTACAGCAACAAATACAATATTGTAGTCCACAATAAAGTGCCAAGTCTCCTCATAGCTTTCTCACAAAACAGAACTCATTCATAAAAACAATCTTTAAGAGGAGATGAGAATATAGGGAACATATTATTTTAGGGTTTGTAGACACATATTCACGGGTAGGAATAACTGAGGTCACAGCTTGTGCTGGGAGTGGCACATGACCCTCTCAAGGAAGATTTCAGTCAAGTCACAACTTGAAAATGTGAGTTTGCAGGTAGAGGGAGTTTCAACACCGAGAAGGCACTCGCAACAGCAAAATGAGAGCACATTATATTGAAATGGGATGGTGATACAAAGAAAATGCTTCATATACCAAATTAGGGTTAGGAATCAATTCAAACGTTCTTGCAATGAATAGTCAAAACCATGCAGCATCTTTGGACCATTTAATTGCTCAACGCAGGTCTGGAAGAGAATAGCGTATAAAATTAAATGCTCACAGGCTGGCAGGAAAGCATCCGGAGGCAGACAGACAATTGCAGGCAGTCTGAAACGAATTGACAAAGGGCAGAATGGAGGTCTGGCAATGGACTGGCAAGCATTCAGGCTGCCAGGACTCAAACTTAACAGCAGGAGTTATGGCAGGTGGTGCTCTGATACCATTGTTACATAATAACTCCCGATTCATTTTATTCCATTGCTAATGCATACATTTATACATTTCATATGGTGGTTCATCTTCCAACCATCCTTTTCACCTTCCTATGTAACTATTCATATTCCTAATATTTACAATAAAGTATAATCCTGACAGATTATATTCCAACAATAAGATTAACCATCCATATAAAACAAAACATGGTTTTAACAAAACATATTAAAATGGCTTGTAACATGGGCATATAATTTATTTATTTTAAACCCACTTCAATAACCTTACCCAAATTTTGTTTTAAGAACATGCTATATATGGTAATTCCAATGAATTAGAATTAATATTGGTTGTATATTGGGTGGTTGGGAGGAATGAATGTTACCCTCCCAACCCAGGTTCAATTCTTATAAGTGACATGTTTTCTCTTGTTGAGCCCCTATGTAATGAATAAGTGAATGAGTGGACCTATGTTTGATTCTGCTAGGGCCTTGACATCAAAAGTAAGTTCAAGGCCTAGCACTTTCACATGTGAAAATATATGGCTCATTTGTTTTAAAGCAAACCTGCAGCGAATTTGGCATAAAGTTTAACCCACTTATGGTTATAACATCCTGCCATGTGTGTTGGCACCCCTCAACATTGAAAGTGGTTGGTTCTTATCCCCCGACCCTTTTTCCACTCATCCAAAACAAAGACAAAGGTTAACATATATAATTTCCATTTTCTTAATAAGAAATACTAGTAGGATGGTTGGTGAAGGCATTGGACTGTTCAACGGGTGGGAAATGGTTTTATTCTCGTTGGAACATTTTTATTGGTCACTAGTGCAGCCCGAAAGTGGAAAAAATGAGTGACATGAGTTATGATTTTGGGGCTACCACGTGTACTTCTGAAGTCAATAGTATGGATACTCCATGTCATCGGTATGGATTATGCAACTTTCTTTTTTTTGTTTCTCAGAAACTTTAGTAAGGCATAACCTTTTCATTTGAGCTATGTTTGATGCATTGTTCATGTCGTTGGAATCGGTTCTCCAAACTACTCGACATGATGTTGTCCTTTCTTCAATGTGGGGACTTTGAATTTTTGGACTTTTGAGATCCTCCTAGATCAAGGAGGAACTCATTAAGAAGTATTTCAGATGGTCAAGATATCATTTATTGGATAGTCAGCAATGGAATGGAGATGGATCTTCCATATGGTGCCTTATCCATGCTACTCAAGATCTATTCAAAATGGCCTCTATTAGATTCCAAGAAACATGAAGAAAATAGACTTATGGGAAGATATTATTATGGGAAGACACCCTCTTTTGAATAAATATAGTTTAATTGAATTCCAAAATTGGTTAAGTTCTCAAGGAATTTGAACTCTTAATGATATTTATGAATGGAAGGAACATGAATTTTGGTCAAACTGGAAATGTTTAGATCTTCCAAAGGAGCTGGAATAACCTTGGTAAATTATGATTTCTCTACTGTAGGGAGTTGATACACTAAATAAAGGTACCAAGGATTAGGAAGATTGGGGGAAATTAGGGGTGTATTCCATTGAAGAGGGTTACATCTCTCATATTCAAAATATTTGTTTCCCTCCTCCTTTGAAAACGTGGGAGAAGATATGGAATTTGGATTGCTTCCCAAAAATTAATGGTTTTTGTTGGGTACTACACATCAGAATTCCTCATGACAGGCAATTTAAAAAAAAAATGCACATAGTTGGACCCTCTCGCTATGTTTTTTGTTTAAAAGAGGAGGAATCTAATTGACACCTCTTCTTTGAATGTTCATTTACCTTTAAGGTTTGGGATCGATACTATTCATAGTTGGGAAAGGTCATAATGATACTTTCTAGTTGGAAGGAAATATTTCTTCATTGGATCTCATATTACCCTATCTCTCTATTAAATAAGGATATATTAAAGCACATATGGGTGGCATTTCCAAATTTCTTGTGTTGGAAAAATTGGAATGCTCAAATAGATAAAAATCCAATCAGGTCACATCTTCCTTTTCTTGAATTAAGGCTTCCTTGGAAGAGTTTTTTGTGTCCAAAGGGGATGTTGGTATTGATAAGGAAATGTTATCCTTTGAATAAAATTCTTGGGTGAATGACATTATCACCAGGATATCCATTCAATCCAAATTGACTATCTTACCTTTTATAACAAAATTGCATCTTAGAATCCTTGTAGAAGAATTTCAATGGTGACTAAAAATTCAATATGTTTATAAGTTGTTATGTGATGGTGCTTCCAAAGGGAACCCAGGGGTGGAAGGTGTAGGAGGGGTTCTCTTCAAGCTAAGAGGAAAACAAATTATTAGTTTTTCATGGAGGCATGGTTGTACCACTAACAACTACGTTGAGATGTGTTCTCTATACTACAGATAAAATATCATATCAACAATGATGATTTCTCAACTCATGATATTTGGAGACTCTTTGTTAGTAATCAAATAACCGCGTAATTGATTTTCTCAAACACAAAGGATTCAAAATAGAATTATATCTAGGATGAAGAAAAATATGAATCAAATCAACAACTTATCATTTTGGCATATTCATCGAAGTAATAATAGTGAGGTCAGTAATTGGATAAGGAAGTATCTCTCTTAGACAAAGGAGTTATCAGGATCAATAATAGTCCACCTAAGTGCAAGTGGATACCATAGTGTATGTATAAAATATGAATTGGTTCCCGTATTATATGGTTTGTAAATGGAGTGAAACATAACCAAATAACCAACATTCAATATATTGGAAAAGGACAAGGGTATGGAGTGTGAGAGGCATGTGGAAAATCATTTGCTCACACAGATGCCATGCTATAACCATTTAATTTGCACCAATGTGGAATTATTTCCCAGCATGTCCCCTTCTTTTTATATGTTACAAAATCTAGTTCACGTGAGGAAGTAGGGTGGTGAGTTGATATGCAAGTGTTAGGATTATTAATCCTCCCTTGGTCAAATCTCTATTAGATTAATTATTGCCTAACTTAGGAACCTTAAATTAATTAAATGAGTCCACTAGTGTAATTGGGTCCACATTGCCCAATGGGGCCACATGTACCATTCATTGAAGTGTGAAGGACAATGCTAGAGGTTAACTGCCACTTCCCGCATGTGCATGCATCAGTGGGGGAACCTCCTATACCAATCCCTACATTTTAGGATCCACCGAGAGTCCTGACACCATCCTATTTCAGTTATTTGGAGTTAGCACTAGTTAGCCTCAGTTATCCTTCAATTACCTTTAGATGACTCACTATCAGTTAGCTAGTGCATGCTTTGCATGGATAATGCATGCATGCATGTGGAGGAGCGCTTTTTTTCACCTACCACACTCAGTTGCACTTAGTTAACTAGTTGTTACTTCTTGTTGGATTTATTGGTCATCAGAGAGTTGATTTGATGGACTCTGATATTGATTGGGAAATCTTGAGTTAGAGATTCAGTTAGATACAGTCTTATCCACTTGGAGGATTCAAATTCATTACTCATGCATTCAAATTCTACCTATTTTTAATCTATTGTACACCAGATATTATCATGATGAATAAACTGTAAATTCCCGATCAATACTTGTCTGTTTCTTGTGTGGTTTGTTTTGCTTAGTTTGTATGTTCATTCTCCATTCAATTGCTGCAACATAACTAGAACTCCTTTCTTGAGGATATTAATGACATTAAAATTCTAATATGGTAGCAGAGCCTTCTCAGGCAGGTTTTATGCTTGTTTCTCCTCATCGAACATTAGAAGTAGTTGGGTTTCCACAGAAGTCCCCTATAAAAAATCGCTAGCTTTGGATTCATTCAGAGCAGCGAAGAGGGCGTGATAGACCCTGAAACATGTTCATGTATGGAGGAAAAGCATGATTCTAATATTTCATATATTTAATTTTTATTTGCAATGAAATTGACAGGTGCTACGTAGCTTAAGAGAAGCATTTGCAGTCTTCTAGCTGGAGCAATTATGAGTTCTCAAAATCCCAAGCCACGGATCCTCACAACTTCCAACTACCTTGATTGGAGGATTTATATGCAGCTGTACTTGCACAAGCATGGCTACCATAGGATCAGACATGGATGGGAGGCTGAGCCTAGTTATCCGGTTGAGTAGAACAAGTTTTTGAACCATTGTGATGAAGCATTCGCGTACTTATGTACTTATATTTCCAGAGATCTCCTCTTCCATCTGGAAAGATTAAGGACTGATCCGGATTTATGTGTGAACGAAATGAAATAACATATACAGAGTCATTATAATAGATATTTTGCAAATATAATAGAGATACAGTAAACAGATATTCTATTAAATTGCGGAAATAGAACAGACTGTAATAAAATTGCCAGAATGGTGGTAGCTATCTCTAAGAAGAGATGTGGCTGCTACGCTCATCCATGCCAAGATGAATACAAAATGAGGCCAAAGGGGCCTATTTATAATAATAATGAGGTGAGAACCCCAAAATTCCAAAACGTAACCCTAGAAGATGAACCGTCATAAAGTTTGCGGCCCCAAGGTGGTAAGTTGAACAATCAACTTCCCGGGGTCATAACTTTTGCATACGATCTCCGATTTAGGCGTTCAATAGCTCGTTGGAAAGGTCTATCTAATATTTAAAAAATTTGGTCATCCAAATGCATGTCTATGGAAACCCTTTGGCCTTGAATCACAAAAAAACTTCATTTAGAGCCTCAAAACGGCCACGAAATTTTGGGTCCCAAAAAACTGTAGAAAAATAACTAGGAAACTGCCACAATGGACAATTGTTTTGAGCCAGTGGAATAGGTGGGTGGCCATCGATCTCCATATGGATCAAGGAATCCCATAGAGGCATGGGATAATCTTGATAGCTTGTTTAACAAACAAGATGAGCTTCGAGGACACATTCTAGATAATGAGTTGGTATCTTTACATCCCAGTTGTTTCAAGACTATTGAGAAATTCTTCTCCAAATCCAAGTCTCTAGTACTCCAATGCAGATAGTGTGAGATAGAGCGAAAGGATGAGCATAATGTCCTTTCCATACTCAGAAAACTAGGCTCTGAGTAATCTATCTATGTCTCTACGTTTCATTCCAAGCGGGAAAGCTTTCCTGATTGGAAACTACCTTCTCTAGATTCATTTTCCGAGTCCTTAATCAAAGAACAAGACAAATTGATTCGAATGGGAGTCAAACAGACTTCCAAATATCAAACTCTATTGGTTACTGACTCTTCCAAAGTGCAAGAAAAGGGGAAATCAAAGAAGAAGGATCCAAAATTAGTTGATTCGAAGCCTAAATCAATCAGCAATCTTTCGAAGGGGCCTCCGGCTCTAAGAAGAAGAAATTTGAAAAGAAGTTATGTCTGTATTGTGAAAAGGGATACCATCTTGAAGAACATTATATGAGGAAGCAACTTGATGATATTTCTACTCTTCTCAAGCAGCACAACATTGCTCCTCTAAGAGCAAATAATCCTGATGAAGAAGCACCGACAGAAGATGCCGAAAGGTGTCATGATTTGAAAGAAACTCTCTCCCCATCCTCAACATACATTATAGATTCTAGAACCTCCAACCACATGGTTTCATCCAAAGAATCCTTCTCTACTCTTTCACTATCAAAGGGGCCTAATATTCACATGGGAGATGATTCCCAGATTCCAATGGAAGGAAGGGGCTTAGTCAAAGCGAAGCATGGTGATTTAAAGAATGTCTTATATGTGCCCTCCCTTGCTACCAACCTGTTATATGTTTACTAGATGACACATGCAAGATCTCCCAAGAGGGTCACATTCAATTCAGACTCAGTTGAGATTACAGAAAAATCCATTGGAAAGCTTGTAGTGAAAGGTATTGAAAATCACTCTACCAAAGATTATGAGTTTTCACATTTCTTGCATGTTTCTCCTCCTACAGGTTTATTGTCTCATGCTAAAAACCCCAGCAATATTTGGCATGATAGATTTGGCCATCTCAATTTCAAATATCTGAAGCAGCTCCACAATGATAACATAGTTGAAGGTTTACCCTCCATCCAAACTTTCGATGGAGTATGTGTTGGGTGCTTGGTAGGTAAGAATCAAGAAAAGAAGTATGATGTTGGGAAGGCTCATAGAGCTGTCTCTACACTTGATTCGATACACAGTGATGTAGCTGGACCTATTCCCACAAACTCAATAAATGGTTGCAGGTATTTTCTGACCTTTATTGATGATTGTTCTAGGTACTGTTGGATCTACTTCATGAAGCTAAAATCAAAAGTTTTTGAGACTTTTAAAAGTTTTAAATCTATGGTTGAGAACAGATTCAATAAGAAGATCAAGTCAATAAGATCCGATGGAGGAGGAGAATATGTAAAAAGAGATTTCCATAATTTCTGTGAATCGGGGGGGATTCGAATGGAACAATAAATTCCATACACACCATAGAAAAATGTTGTGGATGAGAGGAAGAACAGATCACTGAAAGAGATGGAAACATGCCTTATCCATGGCAAGCATCTACCTCCTTCTCTTTGGGGTGAAGCAGTAAACTGTGCTTCATATTTGCAGAATAGGGTTCCTCACAAGTCAATGGTTGGGGTGACACCATTCGAAGCACTGCATGGGTATAATCCTAATGTCTCTCACCTTAGACTTTTTGGTTCCAAAGCTTGGGTTATGACACCACTGGAAAAAAGAAAGTCCTTCCAAGCCCAAAGTAGCGAATGAATTCTGCTAGGATATGCAAATGATGCAAAAGCTTACAAACTGATGGAGGTTGCTACCAAAAGATGCTTCATTGAAAGAAGTGTCCAGTTTGAAGAAGACCAGTTGCATGATACTCCTTTAGTAGCACAGGAAGGTATAACCATTTCTTCTCCTATTTTTTATGACGATGATGTGCTACAGGTTTCAGATTCAGATGAAGAAGATCACATACAGCATGATCCTGTTATTGAGACTGAATCTCAAGAGATGCTAGATCTAGATCCAGTACCCAATCCAAATCAAAATCCTAAACCCAGATGGGCTCAAAAGCTTCTTGATGCAGCTGGAAGTGGTGCTGCTGTTCCAGAAGACAAAAGAAGAACTAGGTCCCAGTATCAGAATGAGCATGTTGCACTATCTCTCACATAATGGTGTAGCAAAGTTCTAGTTCTGTGCTACTTGATGATGGAAAATGATAAGCTACATGGCCCACAGAAGCAGATATTTGATCATTCCCTACCTTCACCATCCAACAAAACCAAATAGAGTCATCAATTCAGAAGTACATTGAGAGGTCCACTGATGGACCGTGCTACTGAATAGAGCTTCAATTTTTGCAACAGTGTTTTTTCTCAAGTTATTTTTGTAAGGAGGAATCTTCTTTCTTCTAAAGATAGCTTGTAGATTGCTATTTTCCTGCTTTTTTTTTGGGTAGGGGGGGAGGGGGGGTTCCATGAGTTTTTCCCCTCTTTCCTTAGTTGTACTAAGCAACATTTTTTATTGTCTTCTAGATTGTATTTGGGTGACCTATGGTCTTGTTACAAGGGCCCACAGTTTTCCATGTTAGGATTCAGGCGGGGTGTTAGGATTATTAATCCTCCCTTTGTCAAATGTCTATTAGATTAATTATTGCCTAAATTAGGAACCTTAAATTAATTAAATGAGTCCACTAGTGTAGTTGGGTCCACATGGCCCAATGGGGCCACATGTACCAACCATTAAAGTGCGGGGGACAATGCTAGAGGTTAAATGCCACTTACTGCATGTGCATGCATCAATGGGGGCGCCTCCTAGACCAATCCCTACATTTTAGGAGCCACTGGGAGTACCGTCACCAACCTACTTCAGTTAGTTGGATTTAGCACTAGTTAGCCTCAGTTATCCTTCAGTTACCTTGTTAGATGGAAATGCACACCTCCTACGGATAAGAGTTAGTTCCCTAGTCTGAATGGTTCAGATCTAGAACAAAACACAAACACAGAATGCTAGACTCTCCCTATATCTGGTTAATCACTTGAATGGAATTCCATGATGCTTCTCTCAAAGGTTTTCCTCACTATCCTCGCAGAAGAACCTATAAAGGATGGAAGAAAAAAAAGAAAACATGATAGCATACAATATAATCAACTAGATCTATGCTTGCGACCAAGGAATCAAGAAAAATATGTGAGAGGAGTGGATTAAAGGCCAGTTTTCTCATCAGGATTATCAATTCTTTACAAGTTTCACCCATAAAGCCAAGACGACCAAAAGGTTAACTCGGTTTGGATAGGGTATCCTAGTGGGGTCTCTCGATATACGCAAGGTACATGGGAGCTCAAATCGGTAGTAGTGTTTTTTAATGCACAACCATTCACAAGGGGCCTTCCTATATACAATAAAGTATGTGAAGTACCTTTCTATATACCTCAAGGGTACGTGAAAGGCCGTTCAATATACCAATGGTACGTGGAAGAACCACGTGAGTCCCGGGATGTAGTGCGGACAAATAACGACATTTCCTATGCTTAACGATGCCCGAACACGTCTCTAACCTATCACACAAATTGCTAAACATTTTAAACCTAAGCTAGCGCTTAATTTTATCTTGTGCGTTTAGGTGGAACCATGGAGTGAAAACTTGAAATTAAAGAAGATGCACACCGATCTATATGATAATGCAAGTTTTCCTCTTCAATGAAATTCTACCTAAGAGAGGGAGAGAGAGGTTCAATTTATTTGAAACATAGAGTAAATCCCATACAAAAATAAGAAACACTTGTTTATATGGTCCTTTCCTAACTTAAACAAACAAAATATTCTCTTTTGAACTAAAAAAGAAGTGAGACCTCTAATGAAAAGCAAGAAAAGATTGTTACAACGTTATACAAAAGTGTTTAGATTTTTCAACTAAAGTAAGAATGAACTAATCACAAAATCATATGATAACTTTCATATGCACTTTTCCACAACTTTATGAAAAAAGGAAAAAACATACAAAAATCATGTATAACAAATGAAGAAAAATTGAAATGAATCTTTTCTTGTTCTATCAAAGAAGACAGAAATCAGAGATCTAATGAAACCATGTTCTATTCAATGCCAACTATGAAGCTTTAAAAGACCAACATCAATCAAAATTCTTGTGAATAACTATGGATTCATACACGCTCAAGGGGGGTCCGAGGGGGGAGTTTTCTGTTCAAAAATGAATTATAGAGTTCAAAAAACACCTGTAACAATCTGAAGCATGCATCTCAGATACCAAAAGAAGAATTTAAGAATCAAATACCAAACAGGGCTAAGAAGAATACCTGGCACTGCTTCTACAGGTGTTGAATAGGGCGTTACCATCCTGAGCACCGCTTCTTGCATACAGTGAACAGAGTGGTGGCACCGCTTATAGCAGGTTCACACCAGGGCATTACCAGGTCCAACACCACTTCTTGTACACAGAGAAAGTGCGGTGGCACCGCCTATTTAACACAGAGGAAGAGCAGTGACAGCTCCAGAACTGCACTTATAACACAACTCAAGAGAGGTGACCAAGATGGCGATTTGAAAAATAAAAAACAACAGAAAAGGAAGTTATAGACTGAAAAATGAACCCAAACAATCACCAAAAAACCCAGTGAACCAAAAATATGAAGATCCAAAGGCAGACAGAGGAAAAATAATCAAATTCAAAGCAGATCTACAGATCTATGCATGGAAAAGTAGATTTAGAAATTGAAAATGAAGGTGGAGGTTTCAACTTACCAATGATTCAGAATTCGAATTAGATTCTGCCCAGTAGAGTCGCCACTTTTGTTAGCCCCAAATACACACCTCTTGTAGACAAGAGCTAGTTCCCTAGTTTGAATGGTTCAGATCTAGAACAAAACAAAAACACGGAATGCTAGAATCTCCCTAGATCTAGTTAATCACTTGAATGGAACGCCATGATGCTTCATCCAAAGGTTTTCCTCACTATCCTCATAGAAGAACCTATAAAATATGGAACACAACAAAGAAAACATGATAGCATACAATATAGTCAACTAGGTCTATGCTTGTGACCAAGGAATCAAGCAATATAAACACATGAAACAGTAAATATGGGAAAGAAAAGACATTCTTTATTAATAAATGATTGGAGAGACTACAACCTTCATGCCTTGGTGTTGAGAGTTCCTTCCAATGTCTCCTTGCCTCTAACTTCACCTTGCCTCCAAAGACTCAAGAATGATTTTGACAGATTTTGGGTATGAAACACAATTCTTCCTCCTCTTGCCCATGGGGGGTGAGATAGTATTTAAAGGAATGGGAGGATAGGTATGGTTGAGGATATCATGGGTGAGGTGGATATTAGATCCTAAAAGGGAGGATCTCAAGCTCCAGCTGGTCCTAAACCATAGGGATGAGGCTCCACATAGGCAAGCTTCGAGAATCCTCTCGAAGCTTCTCTTTTTGCCTTAAAAACTTGAGCACCACTTTTCCAAAGCAGCAAACAGGCGGTGAAAAGGGGGAGCTGCTTTTGGTAGTAAGGTAAAGAGTGGTAGCACCTCTCTTTTCTCATGTATCAAGAGCGGTGCTAGCTCTTTGCTTCTTGGGTAATGTTTTTGATCAATGGGGAAAGAGCGTTACCAGCTCAAAAGAGGGAAAATTGCAAGGCGTTAATTTATTCCTTCATTTCTCTAGGGAAAACTTTGAGGCATTGGAGCAGTCAAGGGAATACCTATCTCATAACATGAGGGTGATGATATTTCGGTATAACAACCTTCAAATGACTCACTATCAGTTAGCTAGCACATTATTTGCATGGATAATGCATGCATGCATGTGGAGGAGCACTTTTGTTCACCTACCACACTTAGTTGCACCGAGTTAACTACTTGTTACTACTTGTTGGAGTTATTGGTCATCAGAGAGTTGATTTGATGGACTCCGATATTGATTGGGAGACCTTGAGTTATAGATTTAGTTAGATACAGTCTTATCCACTTGGAGGATTCGAATTCATTACTCATGCATTCGAATTTTACCTATTTGTAATCTATTGTACACAGGATATTATCATGATGAATATACTGTAAATTCCTGAGCAATACTTGTCTGTTTCCTGTGTGGTTTGTTTTTCTTAGTTTGTATGTTCTTTCTCCATTAAATTGCTGCAACATAATCAGAAATATCTGCTTAAATATCTTAATGGAATTCAAATAATAATAGCAAGGACAACATAAATATTGGCTCTAGGATAGCATTGTTCATTGTCATGATGAATTGCTTGGAATCAAATTGTTTGTTCATCTAGTTCCAAGGGGAAAGACACAAGGAGGCTTGAGATAGGAATTTTGCAATAAGAGAAGGTCTAAGCTTGAAGCCGAGTGTTTTGTGGAAAGGAAGACATGGCCTTTTGTCCTGATCATGTAAGGTGGATAACAAACACAATGAGACAATTGGTAAATTTTAAGCAATTCTTTGTGGGCGATAACGACATTGGGAATTTCATATTTGAGATGGAAAACCATATGGAGAGTGGTTATGGAGGGGCAAACAATATGTGGAGTGATTTGGGGTGGATTTGTTGTATGAAGAAGATTGTGCAACACATTACAATGCAATTGGCTAGAATTGAGCAAATTATGGAATGTTTAAGCTACTAGCTGGAGTTAGAGGATCAAATTTGGGAAAAGTTTGGGTAGAAGAGTTTATGAGCAAGGAGAACAACTTATGCAATTGGTTCTAGATAGATATCATCATCATATTGGATATGTTACACACCCACCTAGTATTTATTTTCCTATGTTTATTTAGTCTATGTTGAGGGGCCCTTGGTCTAATATATTCTCCCCTAGATTAGAATATTCTCTCCTAGACAAAGGTACCACATCCTATTTAGACATTACAAAGTTATTCCAATCTTGGATGGAAACTTTGGCATCATCACCAAGTACATGCATGCAACATTGGAATCATCACTAGGAAGGCACTTTTCCCCCTCCATGAGGCTAGGTAGGCCTTGCACATGCATTCATGAGATTCTCTCACTCTACTTGTGTGTTTGGCTAATTATCTGTCAACTGCATGACTAGTCAATTAGGACTGAGTGGCAGTTTACTCTGGTGACTGTTAGTAGGTGAAAGTTCACTCAAATGACTATTGTATGACTCCACATCTATGTAAGAGCTATATGGCGAAGAATTAGTTCATCCATGCATAGTATTTCATGTGTATTGCTATAATTATTTCATTGTTACTCTCTATTCTTCTCTCTACTTTGCAAGTTTGTTCTCCATTATTGGTTGCTAGATACTCTTGTAGGTTTCACTCAAATTTCACACATCAGAATTGCATTTAGGAGTTGGCTCATGACATCCACTCTAGCATTGCAGAATTTTCAAATTCAAAAATAGTGGAAATGGGCATCGTCTAATAGATAACATGTTTGAAGATTCTCACTTCTCTATACATAATGAAGAGGTGGACACCCAAGATGTATGAGTTTCTATGGTTCTGATAGTTTTCTATTTAACTATGTATTGATGTTATAAGTTGTTATTAGGACAATTTATTATATGTTATAGAAGTAAGTTATGTTGTTAGACACAATGTTTTCTTTGGATATCCATGATTGAGGTTATTTTGAATCCCCAAAGCTTATAAGGATAATTTGTAACAGCTATGTAATATTGTTTTCTCGGTTGTTATAGTTTACCTCAATTTGTTTAACAAAAAAATCTTACACCCACTTCCATTAAAAAAATTGTTATTAATGACTATATATATAAAATTGTGAAAAAATTATTATGAAAAGATGACTGAAAATTTGATTTGAATATTAAATTAGTTATAAACACAATTTTAATCCATAAATATATTGACAATTTATGTATAATATACAATCATGTTCTAATTCCTTTTGTAACAATCATTTATCACTTACTCTTTCATCGCACTTCGGAGGGTAAGTGGCTCTTAATGATTTAAGGACCTAGTTAAGATTAACTATAATGCCTTGATGATTTAAGGACCTAGTTAAGATTAACTATAATGCCTTGAGAACACCTATGTAAGAACTTAATCACTTTAATTAAATAGTTTTGGATGTTGGAACTAAATAATTATAATATAAATGACCCGTTGGAAAATACTCTATCAAAATAAAGTTTTCATGGATAACATGCATAGGCAAAAACTGCCAATGAAACTTTTAACCGAATCTTATAGCAAAATACCTTACAAATATTTTGCTCCATCCTATATATGGTTAAATATTGTAGGCCGAAACCCAAAAGGATATCTTACTTCAAAGTTTATTTCGTGAGTGTTATTGCTTTTTCGTTGTAAATAAGAAAAGAAAAAGAGTGTGCTCATGTTTAAGTATTTCTTTTCTTTTTAATTTTGAGAATTTAGCAGCATATCAAGAGTAAATGTAACACTTCACAAGTTACATATATCAATAAATCATAGATTATCTTAGGCCAAATAAATCATAGATTATCTTAGGCCAAGAATTTAGATCAAAGGAGATGTCTATTTTTTCAACGTTATTATGACGGGTCACTGATGTACACCTAAGTAGGACCAATAATCAAGAACATATGCTATATGCGAGTAGGTCACATATTGTATGTCAAAGTATTTTATACACTCAAAGTAAGTGATTTATAAGGATAATGATCCAAAAAATGGTCAAGGACCATGCATGTTGAGGCCAGGATTCAAATAATATATATTTAGAACTACGAATAGCGTAGGACTTTGGTATATAAGAATAAGACATATCTGGAGACTCATTAATATCCATCAAAGATCCATCTTAAACCTGGATCTATTAAGCACCAAGAGGGATCCAATTTCTCAGGGTAATTTTATTTTATATTAAACTTTATACACATCAAGAAAAAATTTACCCCTCAAGAAATTGGATCCCTCTCGGTGCTTAATAGATACAAGTTTAAGATGGATCTATGCTTGTTTTAATTTTATTATAATGAGTTGACATAAAATTTTAAATAATTACCTTTTTATGTTTTATATGTTATGAGTTGACATGGAAACACTACATCATGTAACGTGATAAATGTGACAACATCTCCTCCATTCTAAGTTGTAAGAACCTCGTTACTCTCAGTGCAATAATGATTGGATAACTCAATAAGACTTTACAATCAAGCAACATCACCTATCGAACCTACTGTGAGGGAAAAGGAGACTCATTTATTATGAATTGAATGACTCCATTAAACCTTACACTCAATAAATATCACCTATATAGTTAATGTAAAGGAAAAAGTGGAAAAGGAATAGGGAATTATATATATATATATATATAAGAGAAAAGAAGCATCATAGTTGTTATAGTTGATTTTACCACACCAGGTGAATCACACTTGTATGGCCTTCCCCTGTCCCTCTGCAGACTCCTTAGACCCCTTGGACCATTTTTTGTCCTTTGATGTTTCCTAGACCATCCCTATAAACATGGGAAAATTGCTATACGCAACTTTTAAACCCCTTATCGCGTATATATGCAGGTTTGACCCCTAAAACCCCGTACATCGGGATGTGTACAAAATCCAAATGCTTTTGGAGTTTTCCTTGACATGGATCCGACTCACTTGTCTCCTGGCCTTCTATATTCCTTGAGATCGCTCAGATTTGACCTTTCATTACCCCTTTGAAAAGCTATATAAGGAACTTTTTGGATACATTGAAGGCATACGAGAATTGAGAGCAAAGAAACTATAGTCCATTTTTGTCGAAACTTGTGCTTGAGTCTACATCCCTTTGTCCCTTGGAGCACTTTTGTGTTCTTCCCAAGCTTTCCTTTTTCTTGTGAGCTTGCTATCGAGAGATGGAGGATTGAGGTGGTGGAGGCCCAAGTGGGGGATTCAGTTTCTCCGATTCGCAGACGTGTCGACAGAGGTTGTATCCATTGTAATCTTTGATTTTATATTAATAGAAATATCTTTTCCTGTCCAATAATGTATGTTTGAATGAATATTTTATCCATGGATGATTTCAAATTCTTATACATTGTTGATTACATATGCTAGAATAGATCTAACACCAATATATATAGTATGCTTGTCTTGTTTACTTGTTGTTGAGGAAGTGATTAATCAATTCAAGCTGAAGTTTGAAAGCTCAATGGGGATCTACTTCAACAATCCGGAATAAGGTACGAGGTCTAATCCTTTAGTGTTATATCTTTGATTTCTGGAGTCAAGCTGTCTGTTGTGGTACCCCAAGCCATAGGAATTTATCTCCGTAACAGAATTGGCGACTGCACTGGGGACTTCCTAGTAGTTGTCCCTTGGGGGTTTTCTATCAGCATTCAATGACTTTGAATTGCTCTTTTTCTATTGTTTCTGTGTCGGGTCTGGGGGCATGTTTTCCTGGTAGTGTTTGATTGGTGTGAATTGTGTCTCAACTTGTCTGTTTGCCTTTATTTTTATGCACCTTTCTTCCTGTACATGAGTTTTTAACTCACAGTTGCGTATATACACGGGTTTTACTGCAATTTCCGTGTACACATGCGGGTTTACTGCGAACAGTCGTGTATGCCCTTAGTTTTTCCTTCTAAAGGAAGATTGATTGTTGCTGGGTGAATTTGGATGATTGCTGAGTCTCCTTTGATACTGCTAGAGTCTGTATACACCTCTGTTTCTGGCCAGAGACATTTGTTTTAGGGTAAAATTTCTTTTTTAGAAGAATGTTCTTGTCATTGCATTTTTTATTTTTTGTTTTGGGATTAGTGCATTAGATTTATTTTACCTTAGTACTTTGCTTGAGTGCTGCTTGAGTGTGCTTGCAGAGTCTGGTGGTTGTAGAACCATCCTTTTGCTTTAGTATCTCATTTTTATTTCAAAAAATCCAAAAATATTTGATTATCATTATGCATTGCATCTTGCATTTTGCATAGTACTTGCACTAGATTTGCTTTGGAGTATTAGTCAGGATTTCATATAGGAAAGTTTGCATCTATCATTCAAAGAAAATTGTGCATTTCACGTTGTAGCACACCCTGTTTTTCATGGACACAATGCATTTGCATTGATTGTTAGGTGTACATTTTGCTTCATGTTGTGTCGTAACGCCATTAGTTGCACGGCCATATACCTCTTTTGAGTAATAAAGCCAATTAAAATCAACGCTTATATAAAATGAACTACACTATTTTATTTGATAGGGTTCACCAACAAGATTAGGTTTTAGGGTCTTGGAATAGTTCATTGTGAGTAAATTTTCCAAGACCACTAAACAACAACATGTATGTGTCTGTCCAGGTGAGTGTGTGAAATTCCTTGGTATAACCAGTGTTTCTCAGGATCCTCCTTTCAAAAGGGAGTTAAGCACGAGGCAGTGTGAGTGGTTATTGATTGGGATGACCCCTATTCATAACTGAGTAGCACCGGAGATATTTCCAGGATTGTATTCGTATCTGGGGGCTCTTTCGAGAGTTTCGGGCTTTGCTACCCTGCCTATATGGTTAATCCCGCCTGCGACTGTCCGCCTGAGCATTGATTATATTGAGGTGACCTTAGTGGGCTTACCTAGGATATCGAGGGGGTACTCTGCAGGGGTTATTCTACGGGTGTCCTGGACAAGTTGGGGTCAAACAGCATAGTCTCTTTACGCGTTGAAGTTGAGGGCCACAATAATTGGTTACGTACCTCCGCTTATTGTGTATGGGAGTCTCAAGCCTCTCCTAGGCGAGACATACCTGCTTCATTCAGGAGCTCATTTATCCTACCCTTGATTGCTTGTGTTTGGCTTTAGATTTTATTGGTGTATGCTCTGTGCACGTTAGCTTGCCTAGGGTTTGTGTAGATAGAGAGTCTTTTATATTTTTTGAGTCATTGTGGATACGGGTGCAGCATCTCACCATTCTCATCGTTTAGCATGAATTCCGACTTCTATGTTTCCTCCTCCTTTGAGAGAGAGTGATAGATAGTCTAGGCGGACTACTTCGCACATTGATTCACACACGATGGGAGACCATGTTGAAGGTATTCCTGAACCACCTTCTCCCATTCAAATGGAAGATGGGGAGTTTACTCCTACCTATGATCCTTCACCTGATTTGACTGAGTTAGGTCCTGTTATTTCTGAGATAGGAACTTTTCATGATAGACCTACTTATTCTAGTGTTGATCCCCCATTGATGCATCGCCGGTATGGAATACCGGAAGATGATGAGACTCATTTTGAACCTGTGAGCACTAGTTAGGGTAGTTATGGTATGTCTGGTTTTCCCACACATGATTTGGAATTTCATGTCGAGTCAGAGTTTGAGCCTAGCACTATGCTTGGGGGCATTCTCATTCCTTACCACGCGGAGAGGTTTGGGAGCACAAGTCACATTGCACCTTCCATCCCGGCGGTGGAAACTACATCACATATTCCTCCTAGGCCTAGGGCTAGTGATCCTATTAGGATACCAGATCCGAGATGAGTGACTATAGGGAACAACACGTACATCATTACATAGGTCCCTTCATCCTCTGTCCCTAGTTCTTCGAATGTTCACCCTCCACCTCATTCACGTGGTCCTTTGGGCCGGAATGTTGCTACGAGTCAGGTCCGTACTACTGTTACTCGACCAATTGTGTCTCAAGTTCAAGTACTGCCCGTTGTTTTGGGAGGTCGTGCTCATACTTCTGGAGCGTATATTCCTACTTACGGAGTGTCTCATGGGACATCTCATGCGATGACTTATGGACCTTATTATGGGATGCAGTATGGACAGGGTTCTTCACCTTATGGGTGCGGGTATCAACAACCCGCTTACTTTCCAAATTATGGCTTTGTAGCTCTGAATAGTCAAGGTAAACCACAATATGGTGCTTCCATGCCACCCTATACGGGTCAAACGGGAGTAGGGTACTATGGCCAAGGCCATGGTGGTTATGGTAACTAGACCTATGTAAATCAGAACTATCAGGGAGCGGTCCATCGACCTACTCATCCTAGGCTCGCTTTCCTCGCAACGCTAAATCTTCCTGTCTTGTCGAGATTGACGAATAATCCTATAGCTCATGACCCGGCTTGGCCGGCTTTCCCTACTAAGCTTCCCTCAAACATACCCAAATTCGAGGGAAAACCGGGAGAGGATCCGAGCGAACATGTTACTACCTTTCATCTATGGTGCTCTTCAAATTCCTTACACCAAGATTCGATCTATTTAAGACTATTTCAACGCACCCTTACAGGACCTGCCGTGAAATGGTATATAGAGCTATCTAGGGGGGCATTCGCTTTGTTCGATGACCTAGCGATGAATTTTCTTAACCACTTCCAGCTACCAGTGCGTTATGACGTTGGTACGGAACTCTTGTCAACATTTCGACAAGATAAAGCCACACATATCTCGAATCATATCCAAGAGTGGCGTAGACGGAAGAGGTTGATTAAAGCCTTTATACTACCGGAATTCCTTCTCGAATGGTTTCTTAAGTCATTATTTCCTTATATAGCGAAGGATGTTTCTACATTCGGAGTGCAAAATGAGGAACAAGACATTTTTAAGGCACAGGAACTGGATTTGATTTATGCTCAATCCGGTTTGTTATATGAGATCATTCCCAATGCTCCGCGTTCTAGTTTCGACCCCAAAGTTAAACCTGGACCACATGTAAATGGCATTGTTGGTTGTGCAAGTGCTAAACCTGTGGATTCGGTTGCAAAAAAAGTAATTCAATTGTCAATCAACCAATCTACTTCGGGACAAGCCACGGCTTCGTCTCAACCCACCCAAATGGCAGGTGTGCTTTCGGTGCAGTCGTCGGACCAGAAGGGTAACCAACAACCCGAAAGGAATAAAAAGAAGGGTAAGAACAATCGTAAGGGTGGCAATAGGAATGAAAATGCTAATAATAATGACAAGAATGCCTGTAATGTTGGGGGGGACAAGCAAGCTAAACATAAGGTTAAATTTTCTTGCAAGTTGTGTAAGGAAGATCGCCTCACTTACTTGTGCCCTTATATCGATGAAGCCTCAAGATTCTTAGAGCAGGGCCCAGCCGTGCTGACTAACCCTTTGCCTCACAATCAAAACATGAACTTGAGGACCCATGATCAGTCTAGTGGTGATCAAGATCCACCGGAGGGTAGTGGTCATGGTTGCATTAACATGGTACATGCTACAAAAGTTGTGACCCATGCGAAGGACTATGGTTTGTCACAACCCAACCCAGGAAAGGAACCTGATCCACTAGGGACTCCTTTGCATATTGAAAAACCTGTGGATAAACTTGAATTTTCACCCTACATTCCTAAGGGAGTCCTTAAGAATTCGGGGCACAATCCTAATTCCCGAGCCGCCCATAACTATTCTGTTGTTGAGGATTTGGGCCACACTCCTTGTGCGATGTCTGCGCTAGAAGTACTTCAGAGTTGTCCTTCGCAAAGGAAGGATTTGCTTTCTACCCTTGGTGTGAATGATGAGAATTCTTCCTCCATTATTAAATTTGAAACCGCAGGACTTCAGCCTCGCTTGCCTTACTATGTGTCTCTTTTGATTCATGTAGAATTCCTCAACATGACTGTCAAGTGTACTGTGATTGACGAAGGCACTGCTGCTTCTGTGATGTCTTTATCGTGTTGGAAGGGTTTAGGTTCCCCTGAGTTGTCTGAATCTGCGACTATGTTAACTGCGTTCGATGGGAGATTGTTTAGGCCACATGGGATTCTTCCTTCGCTTAAGGTCCATTTGGGAGGGAATACCGTTGCAATAGAGGTCGAGGTGGTTGATGTGCCCCTTGACTACAATCTCTTGCTGGGTAGGAATTGGATGTATAGTATGCAAGCCGTAGCTTCTTCACTATTTCACATTGTATGCTTTCCATTTAATGGGAATATAGTTACAATTGATCAAATGTCATTCAAGAATCCGTCGGTTACCGCATCTTCAGGAGCTTCAATCTCGATTGTAGAGCACTCTCTGCCAACAACTGGGAGTGTGGGTCTGGGCATGTATCCATCCCTCATGGGAAGTTTTAGTTGTCCTGCACCTATAATTATGATAGGGTCTTGTTCCAGCGAGGCTTTGACATCTATGAGATCGGTGTCTTTTCGCATGATTCATATGGAAGATCCTTGGATTCTTCCTACACCGAATACTTTGAGTGAGCCCATCGCAATGGACATGTCGTTGCCTACAACTATGGTAGCTTACCAAGATAATATTGGATGTGTTGTAGAGCCTAGTCCTTCCTCTTCGTGGATAGAGGAGGAGGACCCATATGTGCTTCCTGTATGGGCAGTACAGTCTTCTCACGTGCACGACTGCCTTGATAGTTTTTTTCCTTCAGACGAAGCGATTATTGAGGCTATGTTGGGAGTTGAGCCACCATGGGGAGAGTTGCATCATAGATCTTACTTTCTTCCCGAGCTTGACCGGTTGGAGCGTGAGGACTTTAGGGAGGTTCTTAGTGAGAGAATTGGTAGTCCCATGGTTCCATTAAGCTCTCCTGGTCCGATGGCTGATGGGAACATGGCAAATATATCTCCAACAATTCCTATCAATATCTCTCGCGATCCTGGTAGGATAGAGAATGTCTATATTGGGGCAGAATGTTCCCATGCTGAGATTCAAGAATACACCGAGTTGTTTAAAGAATTTTGTGATATCTTTGCTTGGTCTTATGATGAAATTCCAGGTATCGACCCTCGGATTGTTGAACATGAGATTAAGACGTATCCCAACGCTAAGCCTGTTCGACAACGCTTGCATGCGGTGAATCCTAGGAAAGCACCCACGATTAAGGCAAAGATAGAGAAACTGTTGAAATCCAGTTTTATCTATCACATTCCCTTGATGGAGTGGGTTTCAAACCCCGTTCCGGTTGATAAGAAGCAGGGAGTGATCTGTATATGTACTAATTTATGTGATTTGAATCGTGCATGTCCTAAGGATAATTTCCCCACACCATTTATTGATCAGATTTTGGATGAGTGTGCAGGTAGCGAGGTTTTTTCCTTTATGGATGGCTTTTCCAGATATAATCAGATACAAATTAAACCTTAGGACCAACATAAGACTGCATTTATTTTTCCTTGGGGAACTTTTGCATATCGAAAAATTCCTTTTGGCCTTAAGAACGCCGGAGCTACTTTTCAGCGGGCCATGACCTTGATCTTCCACGATCTCGAATCAATTATCGAAGTATTTTTTGATGACCTTGCTGCTCATTCTCGTATGAGAATGCGTCATTCCTATCATTTGAGATTAGTATTCGAAAGGTGTCACCATTATTTGGTCAGGTTAAATCCTCACAAGTGCATATTTCGTGTGAAGTCTGGTCGCTTATTAGGATTCATTGTTTCTAAAGAGGGTATAAGAGTCGACCCTTTGAAGGTTGAGGTAATACTTTAGTTGTCTCCCTCGAAAAACATTCGTCATCTTCAATGTTTGTAAGGCATGGCAAACTTCTTATGGAGATTCATGGTTAATTTTTCCAATTTGACTAGAAGCTTCATGCATCTTTTGAAGAAGGACACCACCTTTTGTTGGGATGAGCGAGCCCAAGAGTCCTTTGATGCTCTCAAGCAAGCCCTAGCATCAGCCCCGGTGATTAGTCCCCCAGACTATAGCCATGATTTTCTACTTTATGTGGTCGCGTCCATGGAGACGATTGGTATGGTTTTGGTTCAAGAGGATGAGGAGCTCCAAGAGCATGTCATATACTATCTGAGCTGGAATCTTATTGACACGGAGATCCATTATTCCCATGTTGAGAAGCTTTCCTTAGCAATTGTACATGCGGTTCAATGGTTAAGACATTATATTATCCTTCGCCAGACCTTGGTTGTAGCCCACATCAATCCATTTCAATTCATCCTCACTCGAAGGATGATTGGGGGGAAATATAATAAATGGATTGTCATATTGCAATAATTCGATCTCGAGTTTGTTTCGGCAAAATCAAAGAAATCGTTAATTTTTGCGAAGCTTATATCGGATTTCCCAAGCGAGGCTGAGGAGTTGGTTTGTGAAGATATGTTTATTGATGAGCACATCTTCTTAATCTCAACTTTAGACCCATGGTATGGGGATATCATTATATATTTACAAACATTGAAGGTCCCTACTCACCTCTCACGAGAAGAACGATGACGGTTACATCACGTGTCTAAGAATTACCTCATATTGGATAACACTTTGTACCGCTGTGGGGTAGACTCTGTTTTACGAAATTGTTTAACTAATGAAGAAGCTGAGGTAGTGTTGAATTATTGCCATGGAGGGACGTGTGGTGTTCATCTATCTGGGCTTTCTACAGCCCAAAAAATCTTAAGAGTGGGTTATTTTTTGCCATCGATCTTTAAGGATTGTGTAGATGCGATCAAAAGGTTCCACCCTTGCCAGGTGTTTGCACGTAATATGCACTCGAAACCTGCCCCATTACATCCCATCATCACCGCTGGTCCCTTCACTAAGTGGGGGCTAGATTTTATGCATTGCAACCCAGCTTCAGCTGGGGGGCATCATCATATCATAGTGGCTGTTGACTACTTCACGAAATGGGCTGAGGCTATTCCTACAATTAAATATGATGGTGAGACAGTCCTGCACTTCGTATTCAACAAGATTATTACTCGGTTCAGGATTCCGAAAGAGCTTGTCACTGACCATGGCTCGCACTTTCAGAATCGTATGATGGAAGAGTTGGCATCAAAGTTAGGGTATAAATAAGAGCATTCCTCCTCTTACTACCCTCAGGTGAATGGACAGGTAGAAGCAGTGAACAAATCACTCAAATCCATTCTCCATTGAACCATCGCACAAAGCAAGAATAATTGGCACATTATGTTATATCCGGCTTTGTGGGATTATAGAACCACCGTTAATACTACCACGAGTTTTTCTCCATATGAACTTGTACATGGAGTGTAGTCAGTATTGTTGGTTGAGTGGGAGATTCCTTCTTTGAAGCTAGCCATAGAGCTCTTACCAGACACTTCCTCGTTGGAGGAGCGTTTGGTCCACCTTGAGCAACTTGATGAGCAGCGTCGAGATGCCTTGGTGGCTCTAGAAGTAAATAAGCATAGCATAAAGGTCCAGTACGATAAGTCTGTCCGTCCAAGGAGGTTTAGTGAGGGAGACTTGGTCCTTTTGTGGGATCAACCGAAAGAACCCTTGGGGGCAGGAAAGTTTAACCCCATGTGGCGTGGTCCTTACGTCGTCAAATGTGTGTTAGAGAATGACCTTGGCTTATGAGTTAGTGGATTATGAGGGAATGACCTTGGCGGAGCCTAGAAATGGGCTCTATCTCAAAAAGTACTATGCATGATTTTTAGCCAAGGCTGTTTATTGTATATTATTGTACAGTTTTGCATAGGTAGGTATTTTTCTTATGGTGATCAGGTTTGTGATTAGTTTTCATTTCTTTTGGAAGATGTCAATGGAATCTTCCACCTTCATAGGATTCATGGATGGTGCGAGCCGTCACACTCAACACTTAGCCTCTATTGCTTGGGTGATTTATACTCCTATGGGTCAGGTATTGTCTTCAGGAGGCATATGTTTATAGCCATCTTTAAACAATTTTGCTGAGTATAGTACCGTTATTGAGCTTCTACGGGATGCCTTGTACATGGTGTTCTCTCTCTTGAGGTACGTCTTGATTCGGAGTTAGTAGTGTCACAGCTTAATGGTCTGTACCATGTTAGAGATCCGACATTATTAAGAAGATTCTTACGTGTGATATTATTAGAATGACAATTTGACAATATAACATACATACATATTCCAAGAATTAATAATCAAGTTGCTCACTCATATGCTAACTACGTGTTAGATTGGCATTTGTTTCATACACAATAAGTTCATCACAAACATAAATTTTTACACATGTAAATAAATAAACCGATCGTCATAAAAAAATTTATAAACATTGAAAATGTGGTAATACATAGTGTCATAATACAAAAATGGGGCTCTCAAGCCACCCAAATATAATACACGGTAGTACAAAATGTATCACTCCCAGGTATCTAAGCCTGTGGAGGAGGAGGGGGATTGTGATCGTGGAATGTCACTACAGCTCTAGCTAGCCATCAAAATAGCTACACCTATGCTCATGGTACACCTACCACCTGGCGTTGCATGGCCTCAGGAAATTCCTCGACTTGCGCCATGGGTACTCTGTGTGTTAGTCTCATGAAGTTGGTATGAATGCTTTGGAGTGTCCGCTCCACATCCACACCCGTGATATCGTCTCCTCTTCCCCTCCATCTATGATGAGGGAAGCCTTCAGGATGTTGTGGTCCCACATCTACATGCATATGGTAGATGTCACTATGTATTGTCACCCAAAAACATGTCTTTTGATTCCACATAATCAAAAAACACAAAAAAATTAAATAACTCAAAAATTTTAAAAAGAGGGTCTAGATTCGTTACATATGTCACCGTATGCCAATCCTAGTGGTAGCGGCATGTGCGGGTCTCCCTGGAAATCTATCCCTGCATAGGGGTAGTCATCGATGGAAACTATCTGTCATCGACACCATGGAAAGAAATCAGCTAGATAGGGGTTGGACACCCTACCTCCACCTAGTCTGCGCATCGCATCCGCCCAATGTCGTTGGGCCGGATCTCGAACCCCGTGTAGAGGAACGTCAACTCTAGGGCCTAGGCTCAATCCTGGAACACACTCAAAGAAAAACGTGCTCATTATGCTGCCGAAACTGAATTTTCACACTCTGCCCATCTTGCACTCACTGAGCTAGTGTTTCATGTTACCTAGTAGTGCAGTGCTCCAATCGTATACCATGGGTCTCATGCACTCCACTGCATAGAACATCATAGGCCACGAGGCCTAGTTGAGTGAAGCCAAGCCTGCTATCCTACCCAGTTTCAGTAGGATGGCCTTTAGGCCCAGCACCTATATGGAGTTAGTTGGGATCTAACTCCCCACCTTCTCCATGTCCGGATAATAGTACACCATAATGTACTCGTCTATAGTCAGGCCACCTCCATGCCCACGAGAGCGTAGGTTCACTACTTCCCCCCATTGGGAAAGTCCAGTAATAAAGTATATGTCCTCCACTTCTATGGTGAGGGACATCATGTCTATCTGGAATGACTCTGAGTCTGGATCCCAGTAGTCCACTAACATCTACAATAGTCCTATTTTGGCTCTTAAGCCACCAAGACACCAAAATTTGTAAAGCCCACATGCACGTAACACTTGTTGAGCCATTAGATCTGCCCTTACTGCCTCTTCTACATCACCATGTTCACGTTCTCTCCATTCTAGGACCATCCTGCACATAAAATTTAAGTTTTGTCCATTATAATACTTAAAAAACATTGACCACAGCCGCATACACGACTGTTTTCCAAACAGCCGCATATGTATGCGACTGTGAGGGTTTTTTCCATGTATATCCAGCCGAATACGCGGAAAAACCCTCGATTTCTAGGTGGGCCATGGCACCTATCTTAGAATGGCCTAGAATTCTAAATACACCATGGAATTTGACAAAATTTGCATCAAAATGAAAGAGTAGAGCATGGGTAAGTATCTGGAAAAAATGGTAGTGGATTCCGCTGGCTGGATCTCCTGGACTTCGCTGTGGAAGTTCTGAGCTCCAATGGGTAAAAATTTCAAATGTTTTATAATGTTTTGAATTTTTCTACTATTTATAGAAATTTTTCAAATTTTTAAAATTTTACCCCCTTTCCTATAGGTTGGACCATTTCTAATCCTTTTGGACCATTTTTGGACTAATTTATGATGTAGGAGACCTTTTTGAGTGTCGTTTCAGTCGTTGGATTGACCCGTTCATGCCGATTTTAGGTATCATGTCTAAACTGGCATATAGGTTAGGTTTCATCACCGTTTGCATTTTGCATGACCTTATGACCATTTCATTATAGCCTTAGGTACGAACCCACTCTATTATGTCATAGAACCTTCTTGCTATTTTAGGAGTGGCATGATATGAGTGGTAGAGCTTGACCTTACATGGGTACCCTAGTTAGTGCCTTATTTGCATTTGGTGCCCATGCTAACATTTTGTCCCTTAGGGTGTGGGAGTCTGTTGTATAGTATTTCCATGACATTTTGCAAGAGCTTCATACTCCTCTTGATCTTTTGCTGGCCTATTTCCCTCATGACTGCCTTATGTCAAGTTGTAATTGCATTATCATGAGCTTTTCTTGCCTTATTGAGCCTTACGCTGGCTTCCCTAACATTGATTTTTAGCCATATAGCCCGAGCTCGTCTCATGTCTAGCCATGTAGAGCCATTTTATATATCCTTTGCGACTTGATTCCCTATTTTTACTGGGAGGGGATTTTCCCCCAAGTGTCGCTATCCTACACATGTATCCTTGCATTGAGCATAGGTATGTTCCAATGCCTGAAACTAGTTTGTTTTCCCATATGACACTCGTCTCTTCCTATTTTGTAACTATAAATCCATTTTATTCTTTTTCAAGATTTTTAAATATTTGAAAAAGTCCAAAAAGATCAAAAAACCAAAAATCCAGACAAGGAAAGATGTTATCTTTTGGCAGCTGTCAAGTCGTGTCGCCTTCGAATAGAGCACTGTATATCACATCCATTCGTTGTGTTTATAGTTTGACTTTAGGAGCTATACTCATTTTATCTGAGTTTATCTCCACCGATTGGTTAAGCTTCCAGTCCCCATGGAGCCTTTGTCGATGCCTCTTGTGTCACAGAGATGTCCCAGTTCTGTATATCGAGTTTATGCTGCCTTTATTTAGTCACCATTCACCGTTATGCTCTTGTTCGAAGGAAGTTGAAACCTGAGTTGGCCATTCCTCAATTATCTTGTCTTTGCATGTCAGCCATTCCTGGTACAGTTACTGGTTCATGCATCTTATGATCGAGTCCTTCCACATTATACAGCTTTGTTGAGTACCTCGTGTTGGATGATGGGGGATGCCTTAATGCCCTCCTTTGAGTGGATTTCATCCCATTGACTTCAGATCATTTATTCTAGGATTGGAATCTAGAGTCATTTTTTAGTGCCTTGAGACTTGCAGTCATCAGTGGCAGGTTCTCTCGCCATCGACATTTTTTGGGAATACATCAATGACCNTTCTCTCAAGTGTTCGACCTCAACACATTTATTCACACTTGTTAGTTTGCACTCTAGTACCTTGATTCCCATTTTCATTATTGGTGGGTGATCTCACATCTGTTAAAGGTATACATCAATGACCGTGTTGATGCCTAGAAATTCGCAGGAACCAACAGCAAGGGATTCTCCCCAGTCAACGTTCCCAACTAGCCCGTGACTATTTGGTGTAGGGAGTCCGTCCGGTTTGTGATCCGGCTACCATAGGTCAAGTAACAAAAATAAAAGGTTTTACCGGTTGTAGATCGGTCCACCGTGTATACTTTTGTGTTTTAGTTTTAAGTATGGCATGCAAGTGCCTAGCTAAAATGTAGATTGATTAAGAATGCAAGGAGTAGTCACAACGTGATGTGCAGGTTCTTACCTCTCGTCTTAGGCTCTCTTGCATCTGAATCACACACAACAAGGAATTAAAACCACCTACCTAACCTATCCCTAGGGATCAAGATTATCACTTATTAATGAGTAATGTATTTTGTGCATGCATTATGAAAAAAAAACCACAGATAGCTGATACTTCTTTCAAGATACATGAACATTTAAAGATATTTGAACAACCAGATAGCCAATTGTTTGTGAACAACATTCATTACTCATAGTGGAAATTTTCATAAAATAAATCAAAGATCATTCATACAAGAAGATAGGTTCAAGGAGTTAGAACGATCTCACAATTAATGGACACAAAGCTGAAAACAAAATAGTTCCTCTTCAACAAATCCATAGCATAACATTGAACATTCCACCAAGCTTTCTCCAACAGGCAAACTATAATTATCTATTGCAAAAGGAAATAGTTCTTCTTACAATATGTCCTCCAATCTAACTGGGAAAAATTCCTTCTCTTATCTAAATCTTCTATATTTATACAAAAAGAACAAAATTGTTTGGTTGCCCATGAATGACTCTTGGGCTTCCCCAATGCTTCACCTTCCACACTTTTGTTTCATTAAGTGCTTATAAAATTTCCATATATTACAATAAAACAAATAAAGTGCTCATGAGGAGGGTCCCGCTTGATTATTCAAAAATTTCTTCCATGCTGAAGCCTCTAAGGCAATGCTTTCAAACTCGAAAGGTTCTAAGAAACGAATATTTATTTCAAATTTAGCAGCCTGATTTCTTATGACTTCTATTCTGGCTGCGCTCAGGAGAAGTTGGTCCTCAAGCAACTGCACACCAACCGCGGAATGAGCTACTTCATTCCTCAGGGTTTGATCATCTAAGGCTTTGATGTGTTGGATCCTTTGTTCTTCTCCCTGATATTTCCTTTGCAACATCTCCAAAAACAGGTTGTGTTCTGGAAAGGTATCCATTTTCTGTTCAACCTCAACTTGGCAGCAATTATAAGTGATCAAAAGTCTCCTGAAGAATTCTGCACAAGCCCCTTTTTTCTTCTTGACATCCTTCTTGAATTCTTCGGCTGTGTTTATGGCAAACTCGAGTAAATCATAGTCTTTCCTTAGGGCTTGTTGATCTTTTGATGGTAGATCTGGAGGGGTTTCTTCATTCGCGTCCAATCTCGCCATCCTTCCTGTCAGGACTTCTAAGATGTCCTGCGATCTATCCACAAAATATGAAGAGGTTTCCAAAATCTCTTCCAGCCAATTGTCCACCTGCAATACCTTGCACCTTTCTTCCTCTATGGCTACTTGTAGCTGGTGCATCTTGCTCCTCTGTGCCAGAACATGCTCCTTGAAAGGCTAAATATTTACTTGTTGTTCCCTAGCCTCTTCTAGAACTGCTGTTAACAAGGTAATTTGTTCTTTAAGCTCCGCATTCTGCCCCTGAGATTGCCTTTCAGATTCCTCCAAAATAACCTTCTATAGCTCCAACTCTCCTATCTTACCTAGCAGTTGCTCTGTTTCTGTTTTCAACCCTTGACATTCCTGCTGCAATTCCTGCAAAATTCCTTGGGAAGCCTCCAGATATCTCTTCTCTACTTGGAGGAACTAGAGCTCAGCTTTTGAATACTTCATTTCATGTCGTATGTCTTCAAACTTTCTTTTCTATCTATTATTTTCCTCTCTCTCTCTTCTCAGGGTATCTTTTAGCTGGGCAGTAGACTTCTTTGACTGTTCAAGATCAATCATTATTCGATCTACATTGTCCTCAGAGGCATGGATCAATGTAGACCCATCTCTGATGGTGAATCTGGGGTCCTTTTCTGTCCCATATACTACAGTTGTATCATTTATCATTTTACCCGACTGCCCCCCAGTCTCGACCTTTCTCTCAGTCCTCTTCACTATTCTTTTCTCTTCCCTATCATAAAAGATGTGTTGAAATCTGGTACCTCCTCCCCTTTCTTCTACTCAAAAGGGGTTAGCCTAAGGGTGGGGACCATAGCCTGTCCTGTTGTGCTTCCAGTAGCTGCCTCGGGATCTTGAATATCAGGATTACCCAAGTCTTGAGCCTGACTTTCTACAGGATTGGAAGTTGGCTGCTCTGCCCCTGTCAGCTTTATTCTTTCTGCTTCCTGCTTCTTCAGTTCCTCATCCATATTTCTTTTCTTTTCCTCCTCTTCACTCTGGGAAGCTTCTTCTGCCTTTCTATCTACTTCTTATTCATCTCTTCTCTTCTCTTCCTCCTCACCTTTGAGCCAGCTTTCAACTTCCTGTGCTAGTCTCCTAGCATCTTCATCTCTTTTCCTAGCCTCTTCCTTCTCTACCTTTTCCTGCTCATCCTGTCCTTTTCTGCATTTGGTGGTGATTTTCTTCTTAAACCTTCTTCTTAAGGCCGTTATATTTTCTGCACTGTGAAAAATAGATTCCTCTCTATCCTAGTGGCTTGCGTATTCAAAATGTACATTTGCTTCCCTGTAGTGCTCTGCCACTTTGTTCCGAGAATCATTCCTATGGAAATTTATTTCCCCAAAATGGAATTTCCCCAATTCCTCCACAAATTCATCATATTTCTTCACTCTTGTGAACTTATAGCTTCCTAACCTGAATGGTAAAGGAGGGTAAGCTGCTTTCTTATGTTCGAACAGAAAACTCCCTATGCCATCTAGAAAGACTTGTCTAACTGCCTCTTTGTGAACTATATAGTCAGTGGCATATTTTGGTAGTAGGGAGGGTGCTCTAGAGCATCCATACATTCTAAAATAAAATCCATCCTCTGTTAGATAGTAGTCTACATATTCCTCAATCACCTGCAATGCTTCTTCTGACATACAGTTGCACTCCTTTAAGAAGATCAATGTATAAAGTGGCATGATGAAGTGCTCACACACTTCCCTATAGTGACTATGGTATTTGTGTGCCCATAGTGGCTTGTATGCTGAGTAGATTGGTGTTCTCTCCCAGTCCCAGATACACCTCATATTGGGGAAGGGTTGGTTGCATAGTATGAAATTAATCAGTATAGAGATCATATAGAACTTTGATCTCTTCTGGGACACCCCTCCTAATGCTGATGCAATGCAGGCTGAAAGGTTGTTGGACATAATGTTTGCCCAGTTGAACACTGTCCCCTGTGTAGAAACATAGAAAATGATAGGCACCCACTCTAACTTGAAGCTTTTATCGTGGGCCCTTCCAAAAATCATGTTCAACATTAGGGCAATGAACCTGTAAGGGGTTCTTAGATTGGCAGTATCATATTCCTCGGTCGGCCTAGTTCTAAAGTTCTTTCCAGACACCAGCATTCTCTTCAGTGTCTTGACTAGGTCTATCTTAATTGCCTTCATCCAGTCCTCAGTCAAGTACACTTGTTCTTTCGGTAAGTGGTAGGATAGTGACACATACCCAGGGCTATAAGCAGCATAACCCTATTTATCAACATTTGCTAAAATCATGGTGGTAACATCTGCCCTGGGTAGAATCCACCCAATCACCTCTGAGCATGGAAAAAGCTTAGGTCTGGTAGCAATTTTCATCAATGCAGACCTCTCTATATTGGCATAGATGGTTTCTTATTCAAAACCTATGTCAGGTACTTCTCGGCGTGTTATTAATTTGTAAACTTCCCCCCATTGATATTTGGGTTCTATACCAACTATGCATTTGGTGTCCTCATAGGTGTACTCAACTCTGGTAACAAATTCAACTTTGGGTTCCTCCTCTACTACGGGAGCCTTCTTCTTCTGCCTTTCAGACATCTTGGATTCTGAAGGATTCCCCTGTCATATACAGAAATCACTTTTAGGTTCTATTAGGTCATTCCCAGATAGCATTCAAAATAGAGACAAACTGTATAAGCATTTTACCTCGTCTATGCTAAACATGAGTGCAGCCATGAAAAATAAACAAACAATGCTCAGAAACCAAATGTTCCCTCATAAAATTAATCTACCCAAAAGACTAAAACCAGCTCACGACCAACATTTGCAAAATTAACCTAGAATATCCTAGCCTTTCTAAAACGACGAATATCCCTCTCCTAATGCTGAATAGAAAACAGTCTTAAACACTCCCTCTCGGCGCTATGAACTAAATATTTCCAAGGAAAATATGGTACCTAATCTCAAGTGAAAGATACTGTACTACTTAACTCATTGTAAGCTCAAAGAAAACATAAGAGGAAGTTGCTACTTGCATCAAAATCCACATGGATTACAATTTGACTCAAAAAATGGTCCGAGGTTTGTACCTGAGTTCGAACATTCTCATCCTAAACAGGGAGTAACCACAACATCGCGACCCTAGTTCACAAAACGATGGCGACCAAAATGTAGGACCAAAACCTCGGCATCTCGGAAGAAAAACCAATGAAACGCTCTCCCCAGATGGCCACTCATAGACTGAAGGATACTAGTGTGAACAGCGTAACAGCCGTCTGCACTGGTTTCCCCAGCAGTCGAGTGTGGTATGCAAACCCCCAATGGCCACGGAAGTCATCATCACACAAAACTACAAAACCCCCCACTGGACAGCCATACCATTTACTTATATTATAAATACAAGCCGAGAGGGAAAAACCTAGGTAAACACTCACGGCGGAGACAACAAAACAATTTGACCAATCAAACAAAAAGATAAAACGGGCATAAGGACCTACCTAGCACTGTGTTGCGCAACTAGTAGAGAAAACTCATAAACTTCCACGGCGGAGACACCTAGGAGAAAAGGTACCGATAGTGAATGCATTGGTCTGCTCGAGCGACAACGACAACATGGAGAAATCACCAAAATAACAATAAAATAATAAACCCCAAACCCAAAATATATACGCTGCGGTCAACATGCAATTGACGGGAAAAAATAAAATCAATCGGGAGACGGAACAGTTACGGGATCAACGATCATATCTGTATCGCCTCCGCAACAGCAAATGATGAAATAGTCAGGAGAACCGCAAAGGCATCGACAGAGAAACAAATCAAAACTGGCATCGGAGCTCATAAGACTAAGGCTTCGGATCAATAGATGTTTGGAGAGCCACAACGGCGAAACCATAAAAGAAATCGAGTTCCGCAGACCAACAAAAAGCAAAGTAAAAATAAATATGACTCAAGCGAAAAAAATCGACCAAGCGGACAAGATAAATCACACTATTGGAAGCATAGTGCTTTCTAGAGCCACAACGGCGAAAGTTGAAAAAAACCAAGGACCTACGAATAAAAAATGGTAGGGATTGGAAGAAGATAAAACAACTCTCGAAAAAATTTGCGGTACCTTCTCTGCAACGGTGGAAGACGTATAGACAAAGGTTCCGACGGGATCTCAAAACAAACGTCGATATAAAAAATGCATCGGAGACCAAATACACTTGACTCGGACTTGATGTCCCGTTCTTTTCCGCAACGGCGGGCGCGCAGATGACTAGACTCTCGACTCAAAAATCCAAAATACTCCCGATGGCAAGGCAAAATTAATTCAAACATTAAAACATTGCTAGCATCAAAGTAATCTTTGTGCAAACATCAAGCAAAACCAAAAAGCTCAGCAAAATGAATTAAAGGAGGGTCCCAAATTTTTTTGAATTTTGGGAAAATGTTGCAGCTGCAACAATTGGCGACTACCTGGTGAACCCCAGATTTCTGAATCAACTTCTTCCCAGTAAAAGGCTGTTTAATCATTTAGCTCATAAGTTGAATTCTTCTATATGCTTGTATTCCTAAGATGGCAAACACATGCATTTAAATCATTGATGATAGTCCATTCTTTGGGAAGGGGAACGCAAAATATTTAAAGTCCGGATAACTCTTTTGAGGCTTAGTAGATGAGCTTTATTTTACCTCTATCTTTGGGTAGTTTCTATCTTGGACACCATATGATTGTAACATATGGTAAACAGAACTATTCATTTGTTCCTCATTCCCATGCCAACTGCACTTTTGTGCCTTTTGACTTTTATTCTTTTGAGTCCTCCATGTGCATTTCTTTCTGAATTTTATTCAGGCTCTTCTATCCAAAGTGTCCTTTTGTGTGAGAGATGTATTTATTTTTCAGCTCACGAACGGAGAAGAACTTTTGGCTGATTGATATTCATGTTTCTGATATATTACTTTGATATGTATTGCTTCTTTCAGAAGTTTTGACTCTTAACATCCTTTAGGATTTTGAAATCATGGCATGGGATCATTTATATATAATAGACTGTTTACCTTGCTTCCTTTCTGTGGGTCTTTTGCTATCACTCCCTCGGACATCTTAGATGTGAGATGGATGGAGCCTTGAAATAGTATTCCAGACCTCTTAATTCTGAGTTATTTTCAAGGGTTAAGCAGGACTTCAATGAGTGCATAGCCATTTAGAAAAACTACTTACTAGAAGAAATTCTATCGTTTCAAAATAAAACTCACAGTCTTATCCCAAACATTTCAGTTAATCGAGAACCCTGATGCTTTCCATGCAACCAAAAGCTTGCCTCTTTTATTAAAAAACAAACCAAGATAACCAGAAATAAAAGTGGTAAATCAAAGTAAAGCTGCATCAAATTATTTATGTACAAGGTGATTAAATCAAAAGAAAAATAAAATTGTACCCACCCCTAAAAATCTATCAACTTATGAGTCAAGGGGCTAGGCTGTATTACAGACATGAGATACCTAACCATGATCTAATTCGGCTATTTTTGGAACCGAAACTATGTCTACCGATTTACAATCAATCTCATCAGCCTATGAAAATGGAAGGAGATCAGGCTGAGTGTCAATCGTCTTGCTGGCCTCTTCTGATGCATGATATCTAAGTTCAAGCTCTGTAAGAAAATTCCCCAAAACAGAACTAGCAGATTCATTTCTTTCTTCCAACTTAGTGATAGTGTGTTTCATGTAAGGTTCTCTTAAAATTTTGATCCGAATTGGGACCCCTTTATGAGGCAACCATAAATGTGACCAATCTGAAGCAAAATACCCCTTTAACCTTGCGGACCAGTCTCAGTTCAAAATAAGGCCATATCCATCTGGTATGTCAGCCACCACAATATCAATAAATTGACATATCTTGTTATTTGTAGATAAACAAATGAGAACATTCTCCATTTCCCCCACTACTTTGACACTAGTTCTATCTAGTTGAGTGACTTCCCAAGTAGTAGGTTTTGGTTGCCCATTAATTTTTTTGCAAACTGTGAGTGGCATAATATTCATCGATGATCCAGAATCTACCAAACAATTATGCACCTTATGGTTCAGCATTTCCAGAGTCAAAAGGAAAGGTGGGGTTCTAGATTTCCCTTCCTCAATTGACTCGACATCTTCCTCCACAGGTTGGTTTTTGGTGGGTATATATTCCTTTGGTTCTTCAAGCCTTTCAATATTTTCTTTGTTAACACCTACATGGTCTTCAATAGGCTTAATAGGCTTGTTGATTTGCTTCAGATCTTGGCTGATAATGGTAATTTCAGGCACTTTATCCTCAACATTGTTCTTTGGCTATTTCCTGACATTCTCTTGCAAATTCTTAATATTTGTGATTATTGAATGGTATTTATTTACCAAATTCATGTCTTTTTTTGCCCTTAGTATATTCTCAGGTTCAAGAGTACTTTTCTCTGTGTCAAAAGCGAGACACAATCCCATAAAAACATGGTATCATTCTCTTGTTTTTCTATGGTCTCATTACCTTTCCCCTCCTCATTGTTGTCCTCAGTCAATTTAGAATCTAAGAGCTGATTCATTGCCAATGTCATTGAATTTAACCATTGAGGACAATTATTTTCAGAATTGGGTTGTTGGTGAAAAGTGCAAAAATTATCCTTCCCTACCTCTGTCAGATTCATTGATTCTGAATCGTGTGGAGGGGTCTTGAATTGGTTGTTATCTTCCCTTTTTTTGTAGTAAGGCTTATAAGCTTTATGAGCTTCCTTTTCCTTCTCCAAATCTATTATTCTGTTGGAAAGCTTTTGCATCATCTTTAACATCCCCTCAAAATCATGTGATTGCTCCTCTTCACTTTCCTTTTCAGCCTATACTCTTTCTGCTTCTTCATAAGTCTCAGCTAACGTAGGCTTAACCTGAGCTTTTGTGAACATAGCCAAGTCAGGACCTAAAGCTGAAGTATAATACTCAATCAGAACTTTATCAGAGAGCTTATCAGTTGCAGAGAAATTCTTGAGGTAAGCAGAAAACCTTTGAGTGAAACTGTGTACCTTTTCATTCCTTTCTTTTTTTAGAGCGCCCAAACCTTTCATTAGTGCTGCATGCATCTTTTGGGCTGCATACTTACTTCTCAAAATCCTTTCAAAGGTATCCCAATCTGGGATAGAGTTTGCAGGCAAACCAAAGTACCACGATGTTGCTGTTCCTTTTAAGGTGTGTGGAAAAAGTCTGCAAGCAACATCCTCATGTTCCCCAGCCCTTAATCCTTCTATTGCCAAATATAAACTTTGCAAATGGTCATCTACTACAACCTTCTCATTAGGATCAAACTTAGGCAGCAACTTCTCAAAAGCTTGAGGTAAGTCATGCAACGGAGGTGCTAAGTTCAAGGGTGATCTGGCTTTCCAAGCCGGTGGTGGATTTGGTGGGTTAGGTGGCTGATTTGCATTTACACCTACCATGAGTCTGGGTGGAGAGTGAGGAGGTGAAGGTACAGGAGTATTAACAGGTGAACATTAAGTTCTGTTTGGGCCTACTTGATTCAAAGGCTGTACAACTTCCTGTAGGGTTGTTTCTACAAGTTCTTCCAAATCTCCAACCAACACTGAGTCTTCCAAGATGGGATGGTCTTTCCTTTTGTATTCTATTTGGGGTAAATCAGGGATAATGGGTAATCCTCCAATACTCTTTACATAAGCCCATGTGTGTCTTCTCAGATCATTTACCACTTGGTTGTCCATAGTAAAAAAAAATGTTCTCTATTCTCTTCAGTAGTTGGATCAGGAAAAATGCTTTCAAAACTATCACTGGTGGGGTTATTTCGAGGAAACGTGCTTCCCCGGACAGCCATGCACTGGAAGCCCTCCTTCTAGTGCCAGAAACTGTTGATGCCTGTGAATTTCTAGGAATCAACAGACCGATACTCAGACGATGGACTACTGTGTTCGACCTCGACACCTCTATTCGCATAGTAGGACATGTACTCATAGCGGTTTGTGTAGAAGACCTTCCAGATTGGTGGCATCTCTTATATGCTACCTCCTTGATCGTGCCAATGTTCATGAGATTTCAGCTCTCATGACTTGATTCCAATATATGTCAGACATTTATAGCTATTATGGAGATCTTGATCCATTGTATATCTTCAGCCATTATGGAGATCATGGTCCTTTGTATATCTTCATCATGGAGATTCTGATCTGTGTATATTGTACATGGAGATGACCACTTATGTGATATTGTGTATCATGCCTATTCATGGCCATTGTACTCTTATGTATCTGGTACTGCTATATGTATTTGCAGTTATGTGCAGAGTTGTATCATTGTACTATGCTGATTGGGTGGCTGGTCTTCCATTTGGGATCCTTCATCACTCCACTTCTGGGATGGACTTATAATGTATTTTGACCATCGTATGACCCCTCTGACCTCACACATTAGGGGGCATCTGTTATAGCTGATTTTACCACACCAGGTGAATCACACTTGTATGGCCTTCCCCTGTCCCTCTGCGGACTCCTTAGACCCATTGGACCATTTTTTGTCCTTTGATGTTTCCTAGACCATCCCTATAAACATGTGAAAATTGCTATACGCGACTTTTAAACCCCTTATCGCGTATATACATGGGTTTGACCCCTAAAACCGCGTACATCGGGATGTGTACAAAATCCAAATCCTTTTGGAGTTTTTCTTGACATGGATCCGACTCACTTGTCTCCTGGCATTCCATATGCCTTGAGATCACTCGGATTCGACCTTTCATTACCCCTTTGAAAAGCTATATAAGGAAATTTCAGGATACATTGAAGGCATAAGAGAATTGAGAGCAAAGAAACTATAGTCCATTGTTGTCGAAACTTGTGCTTGAGTCTGCATCCCTTTGTCCCTTGGAGCACTTTTGTGTTCTTCCCAAGCTTGCCTTTTGCTTGTGAGCTTGCTATCGAGAGATGGAGGATTGAGGTGGTGGAGGCCCAAGTGGGGGATTTAGTTTCTCTGATTCACAAACATGCCGGCAAAGGTTGTATCCATTGTAATCTATGATTTTATATTAATAGAAATATCTTTTCCTATCCAATAATGAATGTTTGAATGAATATTTTATCAATGGATGATTTCAAATGCTTATACATTGTTGATTATATATGCTAGAATAGATATAACACCAATATATATAGTATGCTTTTCTTGTTTACTTGTTGTTGAGGAAGTGATTAATCAATTCAAGCTAAAGTTGGAAAGCTCAATGGGTATCTAATTCAACCGTTCAGAATAAGGTACGAGGTCTGATCCTTTAGTGTTAGATATTTGATTTCTATTGCATATTGGAAAGGATTGATTTCTAGAGTCAAGCTGTCTGTTGTGGCACCCCAAGCCATAGGAATTTCTCTCTGTAACAATAGTTAGATCTTGGTACCTTCCAAGTAGAATATATTATGGAGGGGTGTCCTAGAATACTATCTTGACATATTCTATGAGCTTAAAGAAGAAGACATCAAAATAGTTTCTTGGTGAAAAACTCTTTTCAAATATTAATTCTTGAATTGGATTTAAGTGGTATTGAGTTAACGCTAACGGTGAGGACTATTGTTATTATGATCAATCATTATTGGAAATTTTTTTTCCATGGTTGGTTTAATTTATGAAGTTGGATACATTTTTTTAGTAAGGAACAAATAAAAAAATAATCTTTTTGAATCCCTTGTTAAGGTTATTTTAAGAGCTCGATCAAGCTATTAAGAGATCAGTTAAGCACTTAAATAAGTTGTCAATCAAAGGTTTTTGGAGGATTCAAAACACCATTAGTTGGGATGTTGCATAGGGTTTTTTTGCTTCTTCATTTTTCTAGATATAGGTTGTTAAAAATGAACAACTAGAGGAGAGAAGCGGAAAAGTATGGGGATTAGTGTAGAAGACCCAATATAAGTCAATTGCCAATGGCTAAGGAGATAGAATTTAATTAATACACCAACTTGAGTAATGATTTGAATCAGTCATTCTTGTTGAGAATATAGTTGTCATTGATGTCAAAGGAGTTCATGAATGAAAAAGGAATAACCAATAGACATGGTAGCAGGATAAAATCAGTAAAAGAAAAAGGATCCATTACATGGATTGTCATTGATGTCAAAGGAGTTCATAAATATCAAAGGAATAACCAATAGACATGGTAGCGGGATGAATTCATCAATGACAAAGGAAATCTATGGAGTGAGGAGTGAAAAGAGAGTGCAGAGACTGTGTGAGATCAAAATTGTCTATCGGAAGAGCGCTGCAAGAAGGAATTGATCATTACATTGATCAATTCAACCATAGATTTGAATATCTGTATCTTAGATAGATAAAAGGTGCTGAACAGAGAGTTTAAAGAGTGTGTATAGATCCACGACTGGAATCAATTGCGCTAGGTGAAAGAACGGCCGAGATAAGCCCAAACTAATTGTCCATACAACTGGAGATCGTGCAGTGGAGATTAGGCATCTCCAAAGATCAACGGATAAGGAGCATTTCAAAAATGAAACAGCAAGGAAGATAAAAAGGGAGTTGGGCTACGGAATCAGAAACTAATCTCTAAGAAGGAGATCGAGATCAATGGACGAGGTTGATCATGGAAGCACATCAATGGTTGTCAGGGATTTCGTTGGGAGAACTAGCACAGACAAATAAAATTCTGATGTGCATGAAATTTCTCTAAAATCCACTTTATGATATTTGGAATCCACTATTGATCTATATCTAAAGGTCCTCATTCATTTCATTGATTAACTAGCAGGTGAGTTAATAACATATCTTGGACACGAAATTCTTATGTAATCCAGTTATCAAAGAATTGGAGTATGCTCTTCATTGAGGCCTGGGACAATGGTCGGGTTGGTTATATTTAGCCGTTCTTCTAAATTAGAACCGACTAAATCATGTATTAGTCCATCTAAAGACTACATACAGAGGGTCCTGGCATTGGGTACATGGACAGTCCATATCAGTCATGAGAAATGCAGAAGCCGATTTTGAGAAAGATCGACGACGATGAATGATTTTTGCACAAATAAAAGGGAAGATCCACAAACCCGCATTTGTTCATAGATAAACGGTTAGGATTGAATCTGCAAGGAAATATACGGTGGGGAATTATTTTTGCACAAAGAAAAGGGAAATATCCACAAATCTGTGTTTGATTGTAGATCAAGAGTTAGGATTTAATCCGTGAGGAAATATATGGTGGTGAATGATTTCCACACAAAGAAGAGTGAGGATCCAAAATCACATTAGATCATAGATCGACATCTAGGAGTGAACTCGTAAAGAAATCAACGATTCAGAAGAAAAGCAAAAGGTGGAATGTGGAAGACAACAAATCAAAGTATAAAATAGTATGGGTTTCCGCAACCCAATGTCTGCTGTCGGAATGAGGAATGCAGGAAGAGGAAAGAGAAAGACGAGAAATCAAGATCTAGAACAATATGGGTTTCAGCAACCCGAAATCCGAAAGGAGGAAAGCGGAATGCGGAATGTGGAAAGGTGAGAAATCAAAGTCTAAAATAATATGGGTTTCCGCAACCCGAAGTCTGCCAGCGGAATGCGGAAGGTGAAAAATAGAAGGTGGATAATTGCGGAAGCAATGTTTGAAATGTTGAGAACTTGCAATCCAAAACCCACAATCCAAAAGATCGACAGTCAGGAAAACATCCGCATAAGATCGACGATGCGGAAGAAATATGGTGGAAAGCGAAAGGAGAAAATTTGTGAAAGCAACATTTGGAATGTTGAGAACCCGCAATCCACCAGATTGATGGTTCATAAAACATCGTCATAATATCTATGGTGCAGAAGAAAAATGACGGAAAGCGGAAGGTGGAAAATCACAGAAACAACAATTGAGATTTTGAGAACCCGCAATCCAGAAGATTGACGGTCAGGATACAACTCAAATGAGATCTACGATGCGAAAAGATTGGTGCGGAAAATGAAAATCATGGAATGATATTTGGAAAAGTCACATATCCGATATCTGATTTCCATCTTAGATCGAATGTCAAGAATAGCTTTAAAGGAGATCAACGGTGCAGAATGGTTGATGCAGAAAGTTAAGTGCGGAAAGACATTTTGAGAAATTTCATAGTTTGGCAATCTGCATACCCAATCCTATCTTAGATATATGGTTAGGAAAAAACCCGATATAAAATCAACGGCTCAGGATCGTTGCAGAAATGGAGAATGTGGAAGGTCATGACTAGAAGATTAAACAGTAAATTGATTAATAGGGAAGTGTTTTAGTTGTGTTAAAGAATCATGAAGGAGGTAGATGACTCAATGGCTTAGTTTTAGAATGAGGAATCGATCTGTCATGAAGAGGCACGATCGAAGAATGAAATGGCGCAATGGTGAAGAGATGAATCTGCAAGAAATATGAAGGTATTTATACATAGGGGGATGAGTGAGAAAGTGTGTCTTTGGGATTAAATCATAGAAGAAGAAGTAGATACCAGTGAGTGTGACAGATATTGAAGGGTAAAGGAATATGGAAGATTACTAAAAACATATTAGAGTGGAGCATGGTGCTAGGGTAGGAAACAAGACTGCAAGGGGTTGTATCCTCCTTCTAGCAGAAGCTGGTAAATAGGGTGTAGCAGCATCCTGTCAGTTGTAGCTGAAAAAACAGGGGGTTGTAGCTTCCTTCTAGTAGTTGCTGGTAAATAAGGTGTAATACCATCCTTATCTGTAGCAGCAGGAAACAACTATTTGTAAATAATAATTTTGCAGTAATAGGAAGTATCGGTGGTTTACCCAATTGAGCTTCCACGATAAATTTGTTTTTTGTGTGTTCTTATTGATAATGTGTTTTAATGAGTAATTTAAAAGTGGTATTAACTTGATAAAAGTTACAATGCCAATTCACCCCCCCTCTCAGTATTGACCAATAATCCAACAATCCTTACCCATTTTGCAAACATCTTGAGATGGTCAAGGATATCATTTAGTTTGTATAAGATCCCATTAAGTCTAAGGAAAAAGGGTTATGAGGTCTATGGTGTTATTTTTGTAACTATTTTGACTCTAAAGAGGGTTAATGTTTTTATGTATGTATTGTACTAAATTATACTAATTACGGGAAATAAATATCTAGATGGAATCCTCCTACTGTGACATTACATATGCTTATTGTATATAATGCATATGAATAAAATGATATGGTCCTTGTAATGAAACTAAGGCAGCAATAAGCTCCACTAGCTCTATATGATATAAATTCAGACAACCAGTTAATAGGTGGGAAAATTGACCAAGTAAAAATAGAAAATGTACTGGGGTTTGCAGGAGAAACCAAAAGAAAAATTAGGAGACTGAAAATTTAGATCCCTAAGAACCTGGATGTTGGACCCTTTTAGGTTTCGAGCATCATCCAAGATGAAGTATACCACGATGCTTCTGGGAGTCCCAACCGGTGCAAACTGAGATCTTAACAATCAATTCCAAGAAAACAAAATGATAAGGAGGCTAAGGAAGGTTATAAGTATCTTTTTAGGATTCTAACATAAATTTATTCAGGTTTAAAACATGTATGTAGAGTCACAATAAAGGTTAAGGATCACACTATGAAAACTAGTCATGAGGACTAACCAACTAGGTAAACTTCAGTGAATTTCAAATGCATAAAAGGATTACTAAACTTCAATTTTAAACATGTAATTGATTCATATACATGTTAATTAATTTTTAGAATGAAAAATAAAGGAAATGGACATATTTATATACACTAATTGTTTCAAACTAGAAAATTGGTCATTTTTGCTTAGAAATTTAGGCAGGGTGTAAACGATTACTATGAAACTCGGTCAAAAAAGATAATAATAATGTAAAATTTACAAAGGAATTAAATCATAAAATAATAGGTCCATGAGCTTAGAAATACTTCTTAGAAGAACCTCATAGGTAACCTCTCATAGAAAAACTCCCAAAATATGGCTCTAGAGCTAGGAAACCAAGGATAATCGATCCATGGACCTCCCAAACTTTGCGAGTGACCTGAAAATGGCCTAAGACTGATATTAAAAAATGTATGGAACATTATAACATGAAAAATATCATATTTGGGTCAAAATTTCCATTACATTACTCCAAAATTTTCCAAAACTTCATAGATATGAGAGAAGGAGAGAATAAGAAAGAATGACACTGATAAGACAAATCCAAGCTCTTATGGATGAACTTATAATGGATTGAAAGAGACATAAACACATGGAAACAAAAAAATTCAATAAATTTCATGAATTGAGAGACCAAAACACAAGAAACATTAGTTAAGGTGCACATTACTAAAGGTCCGGTTGAGGCACAACACTTAACTATTGAGAGAAACTCTCAAAATCCAAAACATATGCTCCAAAAGTTGTAATAGCGATGTTATATCATTAATTTTTAGAATAATTATGATTCAAGATAGAATTATATTCAATAGTTGGCCCACTTCACTTTCCCAATGCACCCTCATGAATGAATGAGGAAACTAGCTTGCTTTCTTGCTTTTCCCCTGACATACCTTTTTCTCCCTTTGGAAACTCTGCCCTCCAAGAGTTGTCTGCTTTTAGAAGGACTTTATTTTATCCTCTTTAGAAAATTTTCCTTTCCTTATTTTAGGATGACTTACCTTTTTTCCTTTTTAGAATCTACGCCCTCCAAAAGTTGACTTCTTTTCATCTTAGCAACGTTTCCACACTTGCCTTCGTTTTGCACTGCTTTTTTGGTGACTAGTTTTTCTGCCACTTTCTATATTTTTCTTGGATTTATGGATATTCTTTATTTTCCCCTGGTTTCCATTTACAATGAAAACTAATTGGGTCCACAAGGCACCATGCACCACTGTAGCCACCAAGAACATGTATTAGGTATACAAATTAAATAATTACTTGATATTTAATTATGAAAAATTTCTAATCCTACTTTGGGTAATTATTTTATCAAAATGACCATATCATTAATTAGATTATTATTCCACTAGGAATTATGGGTTTCTCAAGGGCTAGGGGTTTCTCCATGGTGTTAACAATAAAAATTGGGACATTACAATCCTCCCCTCCCAAAAAGTTTTATCCTCAAGCAATGAACCAACTCCAACCATCTATGAATCTAACCAGTGACTCTAATCCTCAGAATATGTTGTGCTCTATATAGAATTGGAATCCTCAATTCCAAGCTCAATACAAAAGTACACCATGTTTTTTTTGCACCACTTTGATTATAGTCACTCCCCCATGACTAACCCTTGTTCAGCAAAATTTTCAACCTAGTTAAGATAACTGAGTAGAATGTCTGTATCCCACTGACTTCTCTACAAGGATCCAAATATTGATGCCCTTTTTGGAAAGTTGTAATTCCAAAGAATGCCAATGTCCAATTATATTATCTACACCCTTCCAAACATCAGTAATAACAAAAATATTTCATCATCATAGAACATCAAAATGAAGATGTGAAAATCATACCAACACACTGAAAGTTGGAAACTCCCAATGCAAAACTGAATATATGTTAGACTTCCCCATCCACCATGAAACTCCTCAATGTGGGGCCAAATAATATAAATACTTTCCAAAATATGTGACTCCATGTGCAATATAGCACTGAAACACACATCATTTATGTTCTCAAGGAATAGGTGGTGACCCCATGTCCATCCATGTATATTGGGAGCATCATATAGAAACCATAGATGCACATGCCACTTCTAATGTGAAATATGGGTTGTACATGACGAAACTTCACTGATGCAAAAAATAAAGTTACCTTTGGGGTTGTTCAACTTGAACATGTATACACTCACCCAATTAGCAGAGGAATCCAAAATCCAACTTAGAGATCCCAATGAAGAATATGTAAATTCCCCGTGTGCAAGTTTCGGTCTAATCAAATATGTCAAATTTTTATTTATTCTTCCACTCAAATGACTCAAGTGGACCTCCCATGCATCACTGTGAATGATGGAGACAACAGATATATTCCTCTGCTACTGCTCAACAATTTGGTAAGGGAATGGTGCACTTTTAAAACCCCAAGGGTTGATCATTAAGTCGTCAGAAGAAGGGGGAGCCTCTTGCTCCTAATGTTGTACCAATAAGAAAAATACCTTGACCCAATTTTTATCCCCACTTGATATGGCTGAATTAAAAGTGTGGGGTGAATAATTGTAAACCAAAATACTGTAATATTCATCCATAAAGCTAATGGATGTACAATTGTCTCCATTGGTTTGTTTGATGAAAGTGATTTCATGTTCCTCCTCCAAGACTATACAAAAAGTTTCCTCTACGCAACTCAAAATATCTTTGGGACCATGTAGGTGCTTGGTATTCATCTTGCTTGACCTCAAACTCTTCAAGAATGTTAAAATCAGTATGCACCTCATGTGCATGCGTACATGAGGTATACAAGGGTTGTAAAATAAATATTCGTTGTTATTCACATGTCAAGACAATGTAAGTTACAACAAAAAAATTATTGCATAAATAAAAGAACCTGTTGCCTCCCAAAGTCTTCATTTCAATGATGCCTCTATCCTCCCCATCATTGGATGAATATGAAGTTTTATTTTTTGATCCATATGTAATGTGATCACCCACCTATTCTAGAGAATAATATAGCACCCATAAGGGTATCTCATAAGGTATCTCCTTCAAATAATGCATGTCAAATAACGCTATGCAATTGTCATCCATTAAGCAAGTCAATGCATGTATCCCTCCATATGTTAGATAAAAAATGGTGTGCTTATCTTCCTCATCCATGAATGTGTGACTCTCTCCAAGAGGAAACTCAAATGCTCGATCCTCCTTAAGCATATTCAAATCAGAATGTTCCTCATGTACCACCATCACATGAGGTTCCTCCTTTGGTCCATGAATGCAATTAGCCATATGAGAATGATTGTCCAAAATGTAGGAGGGAGAATGTGATATTGTAAAATTATCAAAAAGATGATAAATATGAATCTCAAATTATTGAAGTGCACTATGAGTACTCTTCAAAGAATCCTGGGTGGACTCCAACTTAAAAGTGATCTTGTCAATCTATTCTACATCCCTCAAGGATGCATCATGATACATCCCCACAGGCTCAAAAAAATGATCTCTATCCAAAAGAAATTGAAAAAAGTTACCTTTGATGTTTTTCATTGCTTCCATAATGACCTCCAAATATTTAATGGAAGTGGATCCTCCATTGATGCAACTTTTCATTAATAATTTGACACTAATGCCATAGTGTCATGCAAAATGCTCAAGGTCTCATTGATATTCCTTTTTCTCTTCTTCAAAGGCCATGAAAATGAGTGGTACTCTTGAGGAAACACATCCTTTTATTATTTCTTTAGATCAAATTCATGATGAAGTTCAGGTGATGATTGAGGGGTTTATCCTTGTTCTTATTTCATTTTTGCAGCATCTTTATCTTTATGATCATTGGAAAATTCTCCTTCTCCATTGCAAATACCTTGTAGTATCTTATTCTCCCCTTCATGGATATTTGTTTATATTTTCCCTCCCACAAGATCAAGAGTTTCATGGATATTCTCACTAATAATAGTGGGATGTGGATGCTCACTCATGTCAAACCTCTCCTCTCATGTGGATGCAACTTCATCATGATACAAGGGAATACAAAAATCTGAACTGTGCTCATCCCTTTGCGTCATATTTTTCTCTTCATTTGGTGGAGCTATGGTAGATTAATATTACACCAAGTATTTTGGTTCACATCCAACTGATGTGTGCTTGTATTTTGCTTCATTGTGAAGCTCAAATGGAGATTCCATATCCGATCTATGTCCTTCTTTTGGATTTGATCCAAAAGATGTTTTAGTAGCATTGACAGCATTATCCTCCTTATGGAACTCTTCTTCTGTGTGACCACTTGAAGAACTTAGTTGATCATGGTCCTTTTCAATGATTTAGAATGGCTTTAAGGTCTCATCCTCCTCCTCCTTACTTTTTCTAGAACCAAAATATCTTTGGATCTCTTCTTGACATAGCATAGGCTTCACCTATTTTTCTCATTTGGATCCAGGTGGCAAAAATCTAGTTTCCACTTTCTTGCGCACTTCATCCACCATATGTGCAATCCTTTCCATGATTGACATGCAGTATGTATCTTTAAATAACTTTTGTATCTCAATAGAGTGGTACTCTTAGAAAGAAAGGTGCTTCAAAAGTCCATCACTCGGTCCCCAATAATCTGCAAAGTAAATACATGGTTCCTTTGGACTCCCTCTACAAGATAACCCATCATGAATAGATATAGGCCTCCTGAATTCATCATATGTTGAAACACATAAGTCATCATACCCATATCTTGGTAGGCCTCCAATAACATAGAGGATTTATTCTTCTCCATACTATCTGCAATACTCTTCATACTGCTCATCATAGTCATCATCAGAATAGGACATGGATAAAATTTTATTCAACTTGAGATATTAATTTCCACAGGAGTGGAGGAAAGTAATATTATACCAGTGTAATGAACCTAAGGTATCAATCAGGTCCACTAACACTATATGATATAAATTCAGACAACTAGTTGACAGGTGGGAAAATTACCAACTAAAAATATGAATTGTATTGGGGTTTGCAAGAGAAACCAAAACACAAGTTAGGATACTGAAGGTTTATATACCTAATCACCAAGATGTTGGACCTAGCATCATCGAGGATGAAGTATACTACAAGGATTCTCGGAGTCCCAACCGGTGCAAAGTGAGATCTTAACAATCAATTCCAAGCAACCAAAATGATGAGTATTAGGAAGGTTATAAGTCTCTGTTTAGGATGCTAAAATAAATTTATGCAATTTTAAAACATGTATGTACAGTCACAATAAAGGTTAAGTATCACACTATGAAAACTAGTCATGAGGACTAAGCAACTAGTCAAACTTCACTGAATTTCAAATGCATAAAAAGACTTACTAAACTTTAGTTTTAAACATGAAATCGATTAATAGACATATTTATTAATTTTCATAACAGAAAATAAAGGAAATGGTGATATTTAGATACACTAATTGTTTCAAACTGGAAAATTAGTCATTTTTACATAGAGATCTAGGCATGGTGTAAATGATTGTTATGAAACTCAGTTAAAATAGATCAAAATGTTGTAAAATTTTCAGAGACAATAAATCATAACATAATAGGAAAATAATATTCAAAATACTTCTCACAAGAAGCTCAAAGGTAACCTCTCATAGAAAAACTCCCAAAATATGGCTCCAAATCTAGGAAACCAAGGATAATCGATCCCTAAACCTCACAAATTCTATGAGTGACCTGAAAATGGTCTGAAACTGATATTAAATAATGTATGGAACATAAAAACATGAAAAATATCATATTTGGATCGAAATTCCCATTACATTACTCCAAAATTTGTGAAAACTTCATAGATATGAGAGAAGGAGAGAAGAATAAAGAATGCCATTGATAGGAGGACTCGAAGCTCTTCTGGATGACTTGATAATGGATTGAAAGAGAAATCAATACCTGTGAACAAAAAATTTTCAATGGCTTCCATGACTTGAGATACTAAAGCACAAGAAACATTGGTTAAGGGGAACATCACCCAAAGATCCAGTTGAGGCACAACACTCAACTATTGAGAGCAACTCTCAAACTCCAAAACACAAATGATCAAAAAGTTGTGATAGTGATGTATTATCATTTTTTTATAGCATAATTAAGATTCAAGGTTAAATTTGGTTCAATAGGTGGCTAAATTCACTTTCCCAATGCACCCTCATGAATGAATGAGGAAACTAGCTTACTTTCTTGCTTTTCCCCTGACATGTCTTTTTCTCCCTTTGGAAACTCTGCCCTCCAAGAGTTGTCTTATTTTAGTCTAACTTGATTTCATCCTCTTTAGAAACTATGCCTTTCTCACTTTTAGGATGACTTACCTTTTTTCCTTTTTAGAATTTGTGCCCTCCAAAATTTTCTTACTTTTCATCCTGACATATTTTATGCACTTGCCTTCTTTTTGCACTTCTTTTCTGGTTGAATTTTTTTCTGCTGCTTTCTATATTTTTCCTGGATTTATGGATATTTATTTATTTTCCCTTGGTTTCCATTTACAATGAAAACTCATTGGGTCCACAAGACACCATGCACCACCTTAGACACCAAGCACAGGTATTAGGTATAAAAATTAAATAAATTCCTGATATTTAATAATGAAATATTTATAATCCTACTATGGGCAATTATTTTATCAAAATGACCCCATAATTAATTAGATTATTATTCCACCAGGAATCATGGGGTTCTCAAAGGCTAAGGGTTTCTCCATGGTGTTAACAATAAAAATGGGGACATTACAATCTCCCTCCCCTGCCCCCAATTTAAAATTATGTGTCTTATATCTGAGTGTTGTGTATGGATTGTTAATTGTCTTATCATTAAACATAACTTACTTAATCAACTTCAGAGAACTTGTAACTAGTTCATACTTTCCAACAAAAGAAGAGTCTTCACAAAATTGAGTCTAGAATCTTGTACAGTCCCTACTTTTCCTTTGGATTTCCTCTAAAAGTACTAGGATTGGGGTATATGACTTAGATGGTGGACAAACTTATGGACCTAGAGATCATAAATGCAGTTCTCCAAAAATACAAAAATATGAGTGTCACCATGATAGACTTTCATATCCATAGACACCTTTTTAGAATAATCAACCCATAGTTACCTACCTTAGACATTAATTAAATAATTTGTGTCTTATTACCTAGTCTCCTAGATTCCACTCTATGCTAGTTGCCTTCTACATGTCATAGAAGTCAACACTTGCTAAAACGGAGTCATGGAGCGCTTGGTAAACCTCCTGGAAACCATATTTAGCATGCCTGCTTTATTCTAGATCCTCCAAAGTGCATATCTTCTTTTTCTGTAAAGATTCCTGTTTTATTAAGAATAAGGCAAAAGGGGAAGCTAGACTAGGTGTAGTTGACTTGCTTTTTTCCCACATCATCCTCCATCCATTTCTCCTAATAAAAGCATGTATGAGTTGTCTTTCCATCCCTTATTAGCTTTCCTACTTGAATTTTCCAATTCGTGGGCATCTTGGTGGATTTGGAAACTTCTTTATACACCTATGGGGGATTTGACTAGATTTAGTAAGCCCACTTTTTTACTATTTCGAATGGCATCCTTATGAATTCGAATATCTCATGTAATTATATATTGCAGCAGCCTATTACTTCACAAGGTTGGCTATTGTGCACTTATTCAATACAGATTAGTGTTATGCTCCAATTTCAATCTCCTTTGATGTTAATTTTGCATGTTTGATTAGAAATTTTGTGAGTGTAATTGTTCTATCACTTGGGTTCATTTCCACACACCTAAGGTACTTATCCCAAATTATTTAAAAATTCATACATAGGAAAAGGAATGAACCAGTGGATCATAAATATATATATATTAATGACCAGGATTGAACATTCTCCTTATGAGTGGACCACCATATTGCAAGAGTTCCATGGATTGAAACATCCATTACATGGATTATCTATTCATTTGGATCTCTATTATTCGTTTATGTGAATAATTCATTCATATATGAGAACCCATCATATATTGGAGGGTATTGAACCTCAAAACCAATCCATATTATATACTTGATAATTGCACAATGTTGAGATAAAGTGTCAATTATTTGATTCTACCATTTGTTCAAATACTCCTCTGAATAATTGTTAAAAAGGTGAATGGTCCTCCAATTTACTAAACCATCTGTTGTGGGATTAACATGATCATTCCTTTTTTCCATAGTGAAGTTGTAGATTGATCTAATACATCTCACTCCATATTATCATATATAGGATCAGTGTATCAAGGCCCTTGATATGAGTCTAAAGGATATTTGAATTTCATTCCTTAAGTTCAAAAGTCATAAAATCATTTTTCAATTTAGTGATCGAATGTTGCTCATAATCCCAGTCTATCCCCAATAATGTGGGATATGGTTCAATATTATCCATTATCTCAAATTATCACCTCAAAGTTAGTCGATGTCTTTACACTAGCCAAATCAACCTTCAAATTTTCTAGTCTTCCAATAGTTATTGGCCATGCATAACTAGATAGGAGAATATATCAATAGAGGGATTCCAATAGCCTCCCATGACTTCTTACGAAGGATATTAACATTCGACCCAAGATCCAACATGAAATTCTCAATATTATATCCATCTACTTGTCCATCTAACCAGAATCCTCTCCCAATTCTTTTTTTATTTGCATTATGACATTAGTATTTCTTTTAGTAAGGTTATTTGAGATCAAACGTTATTCCTCTATCGCCCTTCTAAGGGTTTGAATAGTGTTCCACAACTTTTGATTTAGGTATTGATTGCTTAGAATATGAACAAATAAATTAAATCAAAGAATAATAAGTTTCTTAGAGGTACCAAGAGGTTTATAGTCCATTTTGTTTCCACAACTTGGAAGGTGTTCCTTCGGTATCGAATTTCAAGATATTCCTTCTTATGCAGTTGATGGTGAAGGAGGGAACACCATATGGTGGAACATATCATGGGAATCTGTGAACATTTCTCTTTACAGAGTCAGATCAAACTGGGTCATTTTTGGGTCAACTTGCTGAATATTTGGGACTTCAGATGAATGGAAATCAACACTTGTATGAGATCATATATAGGTGACAATATTAATAATTGTACCATTAAAATTGCATCATTTCATTACTCATAATCGACAAAATTAGTTGGTCAATTCCGCATTCCAATCTTCCCATTTCACAATCAACTCTAGGAAATCTTCAGTACCATGGATATTTAATCAGTAGTAGGAATACTAGGGGTTTTGGTGAAACGGAAATTCCATGATAACATTTTTTATTTTGTTATAATTATAACACCAAATTTCTTTTCCTCGACCTCCAGATCATCCACCTTGAAAATAATATACTTGACTCTGATCTCTCCCCCTCCTTGAGGTGGGGAGTTATCCACAGTATACAAAACAATCCAACCTATCCACCAATGCATATAAGGCCCTGCATTTATCTGTAATGTGAGTAGAAAAACCACAAAATTAACAATGAACATTAGTCAATATAGAGGAATACTTTTGTCGGATGTTACACTATAGAGGAACACGGGTTCCCATATGTTTTATAGATATTGAAATATTCACTAGGTTGAGGGTTATGTATTTCTTGGAAAGTAAATTTTTTTTACCCATGACAATGATTATGAGCACCCAATTGAAAAAAAAAATTGTAGGGTAATTTAGGCACGACAGTAGGGGATTTGTGAGAAATCCCCCCAATCAATATTAGACATTCAGAAGCATGATGACCTTCCATCATGCATCAACTACACCATACTTTCTCTTTCTTACCTCAGAAATGGTCAATTCCTGATTATTTTCAATTAATAATACTATCTAGTTATGTACTTACAATAAGTCAAGTCCTGTTATGGACTTGAAGGATTCAATACTTCTCGAATACTTATCAAAGGCTTCAATCTTCACATATTGATCCAATCCAATTTTCGAGGTGTCAATGGTCTATTGGGATATAATTACTTGTGTTAATGGGAGAAACAATTGAATAAACCATTCCTTATGATGTGAATCATGAATACGAACAAGCATCCTATTCATCACATCCCTAAATATATGAGCATATTCCCAAACCAATTTCCCTTCATATTTTCACATCTCTTTTAGTTCTACAATCCCTTTTTTTCTGACTTTGGTAACTGAAATTATCTAATGAATATTTCTTCACTTTCAACAAGGAAAGAGGTGGGACATGAGGAATATGATGAGCCACAATTTTTTTGTACCATTGTAATTCCCATCCCCGTAATAAATTCCAAAACCCAACTAGTTTGGAAGCATCTGAAATTCCCTTGGATCTCTAAATAGATTCACATAGGAACCAATGTTGTTCTGATTCTTCTTTATCTCCCTTGCCCCAAATATTTGGATATCACATGGAATATACCCCATGCATTCCAATTATTGTGGTCACTGAAGTTTCTACCAAACAAACCCTCTAGGACTAGGTTGTGAAATCAATTTTGATGCCACGTTTGAACTTGAACCACTACCACTCTGAGTACCCATTTATATTGTACTAGCATTGAACCCACAACTACTTCCTCCTATGACTATACAAATATACCAATATATTCACTACTACTATGAGGATAGTGATTGTACCAAGATAAACACAAAGTATAACCATAAAAAGAGAGTATCATATGACTTATGAATGCATGTGGAATGGTAAACACTATAATAATTAAGTGGTTTTATGATCTTTCTTCCTCAACAATGGGGGGTTCAAATTCCCAATTACTTATTTTCTTATGCCACTCATAAGGATCTATGACCTGCACCTAGACAATCTTGGCATCATCAATATGCATTCCAACATCTCTTTTCCTCACTCTATTATATCCATATTTTATTCACATGCATATATATTCACACTGTGTTCCTTTACTAGGGCCATCATCTACCATTATACCTTTCCACTTTGACAAGGACTTGGACAACTCTTTGTGTATGATAAACTGATGCAGCTATTTCAACCTCTTTTCATCCTTTCCTATATCACACATATCCTTATAGAACAACTCACTCTTCCTCTTTTACTATTTCATTTTTTTCTTCCACCATTTCTCTTGAATACTCAACCATTTTGCTACTCACTCAACCAGTGTTTGGTCTTCATATTCCCCCCCATCATCATCAATCCATATTAAACCTCCACAACTCAACATCATCATTTTCGACCACTCCCCATGGTTCAAATTCTTACTCCTACATCGATATTTGATTGAACGGAAAAACCTCCTTCTACCAATTAGACCTTACTCCAAAACAAGATTCGTTAGATCAAGCTCCCCCAAGAAGTTGGTTGAAATCAACTTCTTCTTTTGAAAAAGATTGGAAATTTTACTGTGAATTATCTGATGTATCCATTAATGGTATTTTCTACCTAGATGTTCATGACTCTTGTCAGCTAATGATCCAACCTATGTAATGTAGACAGATATTGAGGAGTCTAATAGATAATTTTCTTGCACTAGTTTTCTATTCAGAGGCTTTTGTAATTCATTTTATCCACTTGTACATACTCACAAGTAACTCACACCAAAATACTTCATATTGATCCTATGACAGTCCATCACACAATATAAATTTCCTACATCCTGTTGGGTAAGTTCCCTTTTCTCAACTAGGCTTCTTGCAACATGAATTCCTCAAACCTCTTATCTACCCAATATTGAATCAAAGACTTACATATCACTATGTCCATTCAACTATCACTTCCCTATTTAGAAACAAGTCCCGGCAATGAAACCATTTTTTTGGAGGAAAAGGTTGCAATATGAAGTTTCTGCACAAGGGCCAACAAAGTACCATTATTGTCTATATGCATTGGCATTTCCATTCTTCCCCAAGAAGAAGAACATACTTCCCGAAGCATGGCTATGACTAGTGGAAGGTGATAAAAATTCTAGTGAATAAATGAGGGAGTGTTTCCAAGGTTCATTTTAACCAATTGTTAAGTTACAAAATATAAATGGAAACTAAAGTTATATCATCCATTGAACATGAATTGTAAGTAGAAAACAAATGCAAGAAAAATTAATCACATATATCATAACAAAAAAATTTAATGGGGCACAAACAATTATCATTTCTTGTTGATTAAAATAGAGTACATCTCAGTGATTACAATTTTCAAAGACATATTTCTCACAACTATCCCCCCTTAGTTCCCATATCCCACCCATTACATCAAGGAAATCATTCTATCTTGATCTGGAAATCATGTCACCTTTAAATATACCAATCCACTAACCCTCAACAACCAATAATTACAAAAATCCATTTTGATTTTAACTCTTTTTACCCTTTTTATATATCTCAGGTGGTTAGTTATGATTGTGTTAAGGAAATTTATAGTTCAAATTGATCATGTGGGTGCATTAATTGTCCATCTTATCTTCCTCATTATCCCCTTTCCATAATCCTTTCGATGTTGAGTGCATGCCCATCTTATGCGACCAAAGTCTTCAAAAATGAAGGGGGAAACATATTTCATATTTGATATTCCTTTTAAGTCTAATATCATTGTTTGTAATCCATAGGCCTTGGAATTCTCAAGTCTTCACTAGTAAGCTCTACCATGGTGATGAATATTGTTGAAGATAACAAAGTTTAAGATACCCCTATCCAATTAACTCTTATAATATATTTCCTTTTGTAATTTTTACATATGATTGTGTTATTGTTGTTTCTTGGGTATAATTTTTTTAACTTGGATTCTTGGTTGCATAGGGATCATGCTTTATGAATTTTTTGTCCTAGTTAAGTATATTCTAAAGTTTGCATATAGGTATAGCATTCCTTTATGTTATGAAGCATTTAAAAAAAATTCCACCCGAATTAGCCATAGGTTCGACCTTGTTGGATGTTGGTGCATAAATGATTTTCTATTTATAGTTTTCATTATTCAATGGAAGACATTTCCTATGATGGAGTGCCTTGGTGTAACACACTTTTTTTATCTGGATCCCTTCGATTGATTTATGGTAGGACCAAGAACCCTTGTATTTTGAGACAACATTATGAACCTCATTCATATTTCTCATCTATTTCTGAGCATTCCCATAGGGTATCCTACCTTTATAATTGGTTTTTTTTGCATTTTCTCTATTTTCATTGCAAGTGTTGTTTTTCATTTTTTCGCTTACAACTAGATGTGTTTTTTTTCCCAATGCCTTAATATAGTTTTCCGTATTTTTCTTCAAATTTTTCATTAATTGCTTCTACATTTTGGATCTACCCTACCTTGGAGGATACATGCTTATGACTATTTGCATCCCACTCATCTAATTTTTCTTTCTTTTGCATAGGTTTTTTCTATACTATTGGAACATCTTTATTCATCCTGTGATGCTCATATCCTCTAGTGTATATAGTATTCTTCTATTATTTTTAGACTTTGTAATATGAAACATAATAAAAAAAAAATTATATTTCAAAAAATAATAAGGGGAAAAGAAGTTAGATCTTACTATGTTCTACAACGTAGAAAAGTCATGTTCTCTTTAAAATAATAATTTGTGTCTAGTTTTCCTTCACAAATTGGGTTTTGGTACTTGCTTAAGGAGTTGTACCATGATTTAGAGTTTTATACTCCAATTGGTTTCTCTTCCAATCACTATTTGAAGAGCTATTGATATTATAAATTGTAGGGCATTAGTGTTGATTCATTGTATTGTGAGAAGCAAGATGAATTGATATATAAACTAGCACCGATATTCAACCCAAAATTTGTCACAACAAATATTACAGGTTTCTACAAAACACTTTTGTATGCAATGTGTTATCAATATATGTGTCCGTAAAAAGTATTTCTAGTGGGTACTCGTTGGATGCAAAATTTAAGTCCGCATCCAACAAGCTCTCCCAATCGAAATTTGAGTAAAAACATAGTGAGATATGTCGAAAATACAAACAACAAGTAGTTTTTTCTTTTCTTCCTCCAAAATCAATAAATATTATTTTTTTATTTTAACTATTATTTTTTTTTTTTTTTAGGAGGCCCATTTTGAGTTGAAATTTCCTCTAATGATTTGGTTCCCTAACCTATGGGAATATCCCTTAGACCCCTCCTCGTAATACTCAACCTACTCTATCCCTTTAGCCTTATAAATTGAACCCTCTCTCCATTGTGAAGGGAGGAAGGACTATTGTACTCTTATGCTGGTGGAATTTATAGGTTATCTCTATCATCCTTTGGGACGCTTATCACCACTCTTTGGAGGCTTAGCTTGAATTGTTTGATGGAAGGTTGCCCCATTAAGGCTAGGCTGTGATGTTCTTTCTTATGTAATTCTATGTATCTCCTTAGTTACAGGAATACAAAAATATTTCCATAAATGTTGTTGTGTTAATGATGTTGAGAGCTTTCTTCCTTAATGGTTAGCTTAGATCAATTCATGTTTGGGTATGCGTGTATTTTTTTCTTGTTTCCAATTTCTCTACAGGTTTTTGCAGCTCAATATCTGAAATCTCTGGAGCTTGGATCAACAAAGAGAAAAGAGGATTTGCAGACCCCGGGTAAGTGATATTTCTGTTAACCTTAATTTCTATTTGATCTATGAAAGTAGGATGTATTCTGTACTTGATTTGTTCTAGATCCACTTGGACTAGGGAGATCTGGCTTGAGTCCACTTGATTAGATTTATCCACTAACACTTGGATGCTAAGGAAAGTATAGTTCCGATTGAAGTATATCTTATTACAGGAGAAAAATTCCATTCATAATCAATTCCTTCCTTATGAGAGAATCCTCATGCAACAAATCTTGCCTTGTATTTTTCAATACTACCATCTACTAAATGCTTTGTTTCAAAAATACACTTTGAAGAGACCATTGATTTGTCCTCCATTCTTGGCACCACATCCCAAACATTAGTATTTACAATAGACTGTTATTCTTCAATCATGGAATCCATACATTCTTTATTCTTTGATGCTTCTTCAAAATAGGTAGGTTCTTCATCAACAAGGTTGCACATCAAATCCAAATAGTAGGCTTAGAGCCTTTTCCTCTTGCTTCTTTCTAGAGCACCATATATTTCTACTTCTTGTATTATATCACAAGCCCAAGTTGGTGTTCTTTTTTTGTAATCATATCGTGAGGTGGATCCATAGGTATTTGGGGTTCTTCCATGCCATCATCTTCTGGTATGTTTTCTTATTCAACATCTCTACCTGGTTGGATTCTAGTCTCTGCAATTCTATGAGCTTCTTGCTCTTCTTCATGATCTTCATCTACATAGTTCTTTATGGATTTGATGAAAGTTGTATATTCATCAAATGTAACATTTCTGATAATCTTCATATGATGGTATCATGGGATGTATACTCGGTAAGCTTTCGACTGATCATTGTAGCCAACAAATATTCCCTTATTAAATGAAGGGTCTAATTTTGATCTTTTCTCCTTGGGAACGTTTATCTATACATGGAGGCCAAATATATTTAGGTGGATGAATTCAATATTCTCACTGGTAACAATTTCTTCTGGAGTCTTGTTCCCAAGAGCATTGTGCGATATTTTTTTTTGCAAATAAACTGCACTCCTTTCGGCGTCATCCCATAAGTGCATAGGTAGACTCTGATCATGTATGATGGATTTTATTGTTTTCATGATAGATCTATTATTCCTTTCTACCACTCCATTCTATTGGGTATTATAGGGTGTAGTAATATCCCTCTTAATCCCAGCTTCTTTACATAATTCCTTGAATTTGTTGAAGTGAAGTCTCCTCCATTGTCTGATCTCAAGGTCTTAATCTTATTTTCAAAGAGATTCTCAAAAAGAGCCTTGAACTCTTTGAAATTTTAAAATACCTTATCTTTACTCTTCAAGAAGTAAATACAAGTCTTACGAAAGTAGTCGTCAACAAAAGAGACATAATAAACATACTCGCTTAAATAATTAGCTAACATTGGACCACACACATATGCATGAACAATATCCAAAATCCCTTTTGATTTACTGTTGTTTCTTGGAAATAGGTTCTTGATATTATTTCCTTGAGCACATCCTTTGCATACTCCTTCATGATTAATCTATATCTTCGGCAAACCTATTGCTACCTTGATCACAATTGAAAATGCTTTGTAATTCACATGAGAAAGTCTTCTATGCAATAGTTCACATGGACTAATGGTACTAGTTGTGAAATTTAAATCTATGTGCCCCTTCAATTTGTAGAGTCCTCATTTTTCAACTCCAATTACAACTGCATTATCTATTGTGTTTCCTTTCGACCACATGAAGACTTCACCATCTACAAAAGAAAATATGAAACCTTTCTTATCTAGGGATGAGATATAAAGGAGATTCTTCTTTAATCTTGGGACATATAACATTTCTTCCATCTTCATGGACTTCCCCGCTTTTAGCTTGTAAGAGGCTTCTCCCATTCCTTTGATGGGATATTGATAATAAACTCCAAGTTGCACTTTGTGTTGAGAGTCTTTCTGGGTAAGACATGAGAGAGAGTCCTTGTAACTTGTCATGTGTTTAGACTCCAGCACTATCTATGATCCAAGTGTCACTTCCATGTGATATTGATCCCATGAGGAATGAAATTAAGACATATTCTTCCCTAGAGTCTTATTTTTATCTATATGATTCATTCTCTTCAACTTGTTACACCGAAATATTGCCATGTTGAGCCATGTGTTAACCTTTTTCCTAATCCCCAAAGTTTCATTTTGCTAAGGTTAATTGATATTGAGGTTGTTTCACCCCTTTTACCCTCTCTGGATAGGTCGATGATTTTCCCATTCATTCTAGAAGAATTAAAGATTCTCTTTCTCCAAATGAAATGTGTGTCAGCGTTCTTTCGCTTCATGTTAGAAGCGTCGATAGTGCTCTTTCCCTTCCTCCTAAGAGCGCCAATTGTGTTTTGAGGGAAAAAATAGAGCTTTGAGGCCTTTATCGAAGGTGGATGAGGTGAAGGTATATATTTATCATCTAGGTGAAGTGGAATTCAGTTCCTAACCTATGGGGAAGATCCCTTATACTTCTCCTCCTAATCGTCAACCTACTCTATCCCTTTAGCCTTATAAATTGATCCCTCTCTCCATTATGAAGGGAGGAAGGACTATGGTACTTTTATGCTGGTGGAATTTCTAGGAGATCCCTATCATCCTTTGGGAGGATATTACATTGCTTTGGAGGCTTGTCTTGAATTTTTGGGTGGAAGGTTGCAGCATTAAGGCTAGGCTATGGCATTCCTTATTTATGTAATTCTATGTATCTCCTTAATTACATTAATACAAATCTATTTCCATTAATGTTATTGTATTGATAATGTTTAGAGCTTTATTCCTTAACTATTAGCTTAGATCAATTCATGTTTGGATACACATGTACTATTTCCTTGTTTCCACTTTCTTTACAGGGTTTTGCAGCTCAAATCTGAAAGCTCTGGAGCTTGGATCAACAAAGAGAGAAGAGGATTTGCATACTTGAGGTAAGTGATCTATCTATTAATTTTCATTTCTATTTGATATAGGAAATTAGATTGTATTATGTACTTGATTTGTTCTAGAACCAATTGGATTAGGGAGATATGGCTTGAGTCCACTTGAGTAGATTTATCCGATTACAAATTTGGAAAACATACCGGGGATGTGCATAGATCTGATTTCTTTTGTTTTTGATTTCATATCTCTTTATCAATCCTTTTTCTAGACTCTAGAGACCTTCCCTCCTTTAGTTTTTTTATTTGAAGAGTCTCTTGCATCCTATTGATTCTCTTTGGATCACTATCAGACCTTCTTCCCTTCTCCCATTGGAAATCTCACTTTTACCCTATTTGTTTCTCCGCCGGCACACGTGGGTTGTGTAGACAAAGTGTCATCGGTATTATTATTCAGTTTCATAAGTGTTGTCTCCACCAACAGTATTTTCCTTAAGATATGGTGCTTCATCAATGCTCTTATTCATTGTTGTAGGTGCGTCATCAATGCTCTTCTGCAGTGTTGTAGTTCCGCCTTCCCCTCCTAGGTGCTCTGGTGCAGTATAGGTAAGTGTGCCTTCCCTTTGAAACTCATATTTTAACTTGATTTTCCTTCATTTTTGGATTTTGGTTTGATGGATTGCGTTTTTTTAGGATGCATATGATAGTCATAAACACCCTAGACCCAACATTATCTCTGTTTGGAATTGATTTTGGGATGCTTTACTAGTTAAGAGAATGACTTGGTTGTGGTAGGCAATTTCAATCCTCCACCTATTAGTTCTTCCTTGCCATTCCTAATCACTTTTATAGACCTCTTCATATATGTTTGGATAGTCAGATCTGATCTCTAAACCCTTCCTCCCCTCAATCATTCAGTTTTGGTTGCATTTTAGTTGTTTTGGAGGAATTCTTGACTGTTTGGAGTTGTTTGGTGCTTGTCATATTCCTTTTGATTTCTGAATGAATGGAGTGTTGTAGATGTTCCCTCTTTTTCTGTTTATAAATCTAAAAAGAGTTTAATTATCAAGTTTCATTTTGATACATGCATTTGGAAATTAAAAGTGCTTCCCTACTTTGTTTTATGCATTGTTGAGATTTGTTGCATCCTTGATTCCGTTTGTGATTTTTGGACTATTATTGTAGAAAGATAGAATAGTTTCACTCTAGGAAAGAATTATTCTTTTAATTATTGTCCAGATTAATTATTGTTTGAAGAGAAAACTCAATAAAAATAGAATAAAATGTAAAAAAAAAAAAACAAGCCAAAAAACATTTCTCAGCAGCTCACGCCCCCAAACCCCCAAAAAACCCTCGGGCTGGGGGGGTGGACCACCCCCCCAGATCCCCCCTTACGCGTGTATGAAATCATAGGTATTTTCAAGAATTGTGATTGATATTGATCTGTTAAGATTTATAGTTTCCTTTTATTAGAACTTGGTTTCCTTAGATCTCTAATTTATGTCCTCTTTAACATAAAACTCTTTCCCCACCTTAAGTAGCTTTCATTGAAAGAGAAATGTGCATTTTCATGTAGATAGGATTTGCATTCTTTTTAAATTTCTTGTCCACACCTCATGCATCCACTTAACCACATAAGATAAAATTAACGCTAGCTTAGGATTAAAATCATTTAGTAATTGTGTGTAAGTTAGTGATGTGTTCCGGCGTCGCTAAGTGTGGTAGCTGTTTTTTTATGCCTGCACTTCATTTCGAGGAATTTGTGGTTCTTCCACGTATCGTCGGTATATCAAATGGCCTTTCATGTACCTTTTAGGTATATCTAAAGGTCCCTTTCGTATGGTTGTGCATTAGACAACACCCTTGTACCTAGTGTATATTGGGAGACCCTCTTAGGATTCATGTGACCAACTGAGTTAAACTTTTGCTCATCTTGGAATCGCAATACACCGAGAAAAAAACTCGAGGATATTGCTACACACATTTCGTCCAAGTAATCGGGTGTTTAGGAAAGGGTAAGGTCCCAATCCTCCTTGTCATGTTTCACTGTTGGACCCTGCGGTATATAGCGAGTTGTGAAGCCTTGATAATCCTGTGAGAGTCCTAACTTTTGATACACTCCTATTCACACAATTTTCTTGTGGATTTTAGACTTGATTAGTGTTTTTTTTATGGTAATTTAGATATTCTTAGAGATTTCATATATGGGATACTTTCCTAGGACCACCAGTCAAGAGAACCCTTTTCAAGGTATGTCTTTTGTTTCTCCCCCTTGTGGAGCTATTGGTCCTCTCCTCATGTCCATTTTGAACCTTCTCGGATTGACTATATGATTATATGTGTGGTTATTCTCCAATCTTGTTATACCAAATGCATCATTTGTGTTGGATCCTAGTCCTTTACCACATGAGCATCAACCTCATGTTAACCCTTCTCCTTCTTCCTCGAATGTTGGATCGACTTCCCTTTCTTCATCTTCACCTATTGAAAACTCTAATGTTAGTAAACGGGAAGGTAAGAAGAAGATGAAAAGGAAGGATAAGAAGAAGAACATTAAGTAGAAGGTCATAGCTCCAACATCTGATTGTCATGTTGGAAGCCCACTAGTCACTGGTCATCATGTTGGGAGTATTGATGTACCTATTTTCGGATCATGTAAACCTAAGTTCCATTGTAGATATTGCAAGGGTGATCACCTTCTCAAGGACTGTCCCAGTATTTCCCATGTGCCAAAAGTGTCATCTAAACAACCCGTTTCATCAGTCTCCAGTCATCATGTTGATGATACCCCATCAACCATTTACTTTGTGGTTTAGAGTCGTAAAGGAAAATTCAAGTATCCTTGCTTTCTATGTAAGGATATGTAATATACTTACCTTTGTCCTTGCATGGATGAAGCTTAGAGGTTTTGGGAATTTATTATTGTTCCTCAGAAATGACTTCCAATTGATTATCGTAAGTTTTCCCTTGACATCCCATTGGTTTATCAAGTGGTTGATCCATGTACATCCTACGGTCGATCCCACTCTTCCTTTGAAGAGTTAAGTAAAATAGGTTGATCCAGTTCCAACCTCGTTTGATCCCACTCCCCCCTTGGAGAGTGAGGTTAAAGTGGTCAATTCGATTTCATCTCCACCCGATTCCACTCTTTCATCAGAGAGTGTTAAGACTGAAGTAGTCTCTTTGACACAGTATTCGTCTTCTTCCTCTCTTCTCGTTGAGAGTGAATTAAAACCTGCTAAAGTTTTCATAGTTAGTTTCGATCGTTTTGTGCAAGAGAAATTTTTGTCTCTTTCAACAGAACCCTCTCCGAGTAGTGACCTTATTTCCTTTGACTGAAGTAATCTAACAGAAACTCATCTCCATTCAAGTGTTCCTTTCCAGATATATATTTGAATTAGCGCTAAGAGAATACTCCGCACTATCATTGACGAAGGGGATTCTGTTAGTATTCTATCTTCTACTACTTGGAAAGCCATAGGTTCTCCTCCTCTTGTGCTAGCCACCAATAAAATACTGAATTTTAATTGAATACCTAAAGCTTGTTTAGGAATCCTTCCTCATTTTCCTATTGCTTTGGAAGGAAAAATTGTCTGTATTGGTGTCATGGTAGTCCAAGGTCCCTTAGATTTTAATCTGCTCCTTAGGCATGTTTATGTTTATGCCATGAAAGTTGTAGTGTCCACACTCTTTTGAGTGATGTATTTTCCACATGATGGGAATATTGTGACCGTTGATCATATTTCCTTTGTTAAACCCGATAAACGTATGACTCCTAATCATGAGAATTCCCTCAATGTACTGCATGTTCTTGTGGTTCCTTCCCCTTCTAATTAGCTTCTTCCCATCATAGGTAAAGTGGGGGGCATGGATCCAACCTATGGACATCATACTGGAGTTAAGTCACTTGCTTGTTATGTAAGGGGGAAAACCACCAACCTCTAGACATCATGTTTGCTTAGAACTTCTCTGTGAGCATAGTTCCCATTCTGTGTCAAGCTCGTTAAAAAATGAAACAGATGTCTGTGAGCATAGTTCTCATTCTGTGTCAAGCTCGTTAAAAAATGAAACAGATTCCTATGAGCATAGTTCCCTTTTTGGGTCAAGCTCATTAAAAAATGAAATAAATTCCATGAGCATAGTTCCCATCCTGTTTCAATCTCATTAAAAAATGTAACAAATTCTTCCATTATGTCAAGACGCGACTTTTGAAACTTCATTTCATCTACTTGTAAGACAAGCGAAACAAATCTTGGGGGGCATGTACCCTACCTCTTTATGTTGGATTTAGGCTACTTGATACTTTTACTAGGGGAAAGTACCAACCACTAGAAATCATGTTGGGAAATCACCCATCAATGGGAGTCATTTTGAGCACACTTTCTTTAAGTTTTGAGCTCGTTAAACCATGAAATGACCCTTTGAGCATAGTTCTTATTCTATTCCAAGAACGTTAAAAAATGAAGTAGATACCTCGAGCATTATTTTAACCGATCTTCTAGCTCGTTAAAAATAGTAAGATGGTGTTGAGCTTACTTTTCATTTTTCATGCTCTGGTTAAAACATGAAAAGTGGTTTGATCTTAGTTTATTACTTTTTCATGCTCTGGATTCAAACATGAAAAAGGTTAATGAAGTCTTCTTTAAGGTCTTTTTGGACTCTTAAAATGTGAAAATATTACTGAGTGAACTTGTCTTATTCATGCTCGCAAAAGGACCTGAAGAGTCGTATTCCTGGTGATAGTTTACCGCTTTTTCGGACTAGGGGGCACTACCTACGAAAAAGGTATTCTCCATCCAATCATGACTGGAATATTTCTCCTAGGCATTAGTTTATACTTTTTCAAGCCTCGGGGACTAAATTTATTAAAAATTCCATTTTTGAATTCTTCTTAGTCATTTCATACTCTCTAAACATGAAATGACGAATGAGTTTGCTTTCATCAAACTTGTAAAATCAAACGATGAAGGAACCTTTTATGGGAATGAACCCCTCCTTTCATAGGTTCGTAAAACATATGATAATGGACTCATCACTTGATGAGCTACAACGAGTGTTTTTTATTCTATTTGAACTCATAAAAACAAAAAGAGGCACTCATCCTTCATGATGGGGAAATTAAGGAAAGAGTTTGTATTTTGTTATGGTAGTACATAGTTACTCTTGAACATGACACTCGTTTGCATATGTGTTTCAATACTTGGGTAGTCAGTTTGTCTTCGAGTCCTACTAATTCCATGAGTCTTCTTACTTCCTTTTAGTTTTCCAAGAATACTCTCGTTGTCACTTTCATTGGGGGGTTGGTTTCAGTATCATCAAATTCAATATTGTCAAGTCATGCCATGCCCATGTTCAAGAGAATTTTGGTCATCTACCTGTAGTCAGTCTACCTTCTATCATGTTGGTCATCTCTGAGTCAATATTGTACATCACTCTACTATCCATTTTACTCCAAAACATCTATGATTGTGTTTTGTGCCGATCATGGGGGATTCATCATGGCCATCCTTCGACGAGTCTATTCCTATTGAATTCAACATCTCATCCATGAATTGGACTTAGAAACCAAGACAAGTACCTTGGACATGCATTCCTTAATGGCAGGTTACCTCACTTTCAACATGAGTTTACATCATTGACTCTTGATTGAAAGACCGTATTGAGTGTTCGACTTCAAGCCCTTTATTCACACTCAATAGGATGTACTGAGATACCTTGGGAATCATTGAAATCAATGGTGATTTCCCCCACACTTATTAATATTTTACATTAATGACTGGTAATCAAGTGGTTTCTACCATGTTTGACATCAAGACATTGTAATCACATGGTTAAATTTGTATCATTGCGAGTTCGGATTGAAGACCCCGGGTTATTTGATATCTTTCCTAGGTTGCGATGGAGTTTGTTTTGAGTCATATTACACAAATCCATATTGTATTGGTTGTGGTTGTGTTATCTTCTAATCATGGATCTATGCTTGTGTCTAGTTTCCATGATTGTGTTCAGTCAGTCTCTACTACCATGGATCTGCATTGTTTTGGTTGGCAACCATGCTATGAGTTATATGAGATTTGAGTCAGTTGTACTGTTGCAGCTTCCAGCCAACATCCTTGCATTCGATTTCTTTGCTTTACAAAGCATGCACCTATCGCATTCCTCTAACTTTATGATTTGGGGGGGATTCTATTACACTGAAATCATGCCATGTTGAGCCATGTGTTAACCCTTTTCCTAATCCCCAAAGTTCCCTCTACTAAGGTTGATTGATATTGAGGTTCTTTCCCCCTTTTTACCCTATCTGAATAGGTCGATGATTTTTCGTTTCATGCTAGAAGCACTGACGATGCTCTTTCTCCTAAGGAAAGGTGCGCCGACGCCCTTTCCCTTCATGCTAGAAGCGTTGATGGTTCTCTTTCCCTTCTGCTAAGTGCGTCGATGGTATTTTGAGGGAAAAAATGGAGCTTCGAGGCCCTTCTCAAAGGTGGATGAGGTGGAGGTCTATCCCTATCATCTAGGTGAGGAGGAATTCAGTTCCTAACCTATGGGGAATATCCATTAGTCTCCTCCCCCTAATCCTCAACCTACTATATCCCTTTAGCCTTATAAATTGAACCCTCTCTCTATTATGAAGGGAGGAAGGACTATGGTACTTTTATGCTAGTGGAATTTATAAGCGATTCCTATCATCATTTGGGAGGCTATTATCTTGCTTTTGAGGCTTGGATTGGATTGGTGTATGGAAGGTTGCAGTGTTAAGGCTAGGTTGTGACATTCCTTCTTTATCTAATTCTATGTATCTCCTTCATTACATTAATAAAAATATATTTCCATAAATTTTATTGTGTTGATAATGTTTAGAGATTTCTTCCTTAAATTTTATCTTAGATCAATTCATGTTTGGATACACATGTACTGTTTGCTTGTTTCCACTTGCTTTACAGGGTTTTGCAGCTCATATCTGAAGGCTCCAGAGCTTGGATCAACAAAGAGAGAAGAGGATTTGCATACTTCAGGTAAGTGATCTATCTAATAATTTGCATTTTTATTTGATCAAGGAAAGTATATTTTATTATGTACTTGATGTGTTATAGATCCACTTGGACTAGGGAGAACTGTCTTGAGTCTACTTGAGTAGATTTATTCGATAACACAACTGCATGGGGATGGAAATTTCGGTTCTTCTTATTGAGTTGTTATTTCTTAAGAGGATAGTATCATGCAATGTTTCCAAACTTGTTGCATGTAAAACATTCAAAATCTGAGAATTCCTTTCTAACTTTCTTATCTCTTTTAAATCCTAGAGGTATTTAGGCTCGGTGATCCTCTATCCTGTCCTATTTTATTCCAATCTTTGTATGGGATGCTAGAGCTTTATATTCATTGTCATTTATCTTCTCTTCGCTATTTGTTATTCTTTATTCTTATTCTACTCATTCCTCCCAGAGTCTATTGAACTTGGTAAACTTCCTTCTAGTACATATTCCCTTCATGAAGGAATCCCAATCCCTTGGGAGACCATTCAAGGTGGTCATTCACAATTCTACTTCTACTGTGTCTCCATTACCCTCTAATTGCTCTTTGGTATAGGAAACTCATATGAAGTATGACTATATTGTTTTTTCTTTTTGAATATTCACATGCTTGAGTTGGTTTCTCAAGGTCATTCTTCTATTGATTTTCTTCCTTAAAATAGATTGGAAAATGCATCAAACATTTCCTTTGGAGTCTTCTTTGAAGATACTTGAGGGATCAAATGATCCTGGATGGAATCAACTATGATCCTCTTAGTTTTGATTCTATCCTTATTTTTCTTCATCTCCCTCTTGTTCTTGAACTTCCTTTATGGTGTATCCTTCTAGGTCATGTTCTTTAAGGATGAGCATGACTTTGCACTTCCATGCTTTGAAATTCTTGTCTCCTTCAAGATTTTTATCAAGATTTCTATTGTTTGTCATATTTAATGAATGAGAACCTAAAATGGAAATATAGGAAGTATAAATTAATAGGAACGATGCTTCTGGAATATGCTTCAAGCTTGACTTAGAGGTTGACAGAAAAACCCTATTTTTTCAACTGTGGTCACTTGCAAAACTAATTGGAGGAAAAGTTGTGCCTCCTTAAGGAGAGCTGGTCAATGTCCTCCTTTTCTCAAATTTATGGACATAACCTTGAAAAATATGATACCCTAGTTTTTCCCGGTAGTAGTGGTAGGCTAAAAAATGAAAATCCACAGAATTAAAACCACTTTGATAGAAATATCCGCCCTCCTAGGGAGAGTTGGATGGTCCTTATTTTTTGACTTATTTGTGGAGTGATTTTTCCTAATAGTGAGCCATAGCTTGTTGGACTATTGGATAAGTTGTTGCACAATGTCTTCTTTCAGGTTGGATATATATAAATACAAACTCTAATTCTATGAGTAAATATGCTAAGAATAATCACAAGAAATAGATCTTTCTATGAAGATAATTCTCACAAGCATACACAGGAAAAATAGAGAGTAGAATAGATACTGAATCACATGAATGAAGATATGAATATTGAAGTGTTTCCTTCCATTGAATAATGATGAATAATAGTGTACATAAATAATACATCCCTCATATGTAAAATTAAGTTGTAATGGAGACAACTAATCAAGCTTAGAAAGATAGACTTACATAATATGATAATCCCCAATAGGTGGCTAAAACACTTCCCAAATATATCAAGTACTTCATGAATTAGAAAAAGAATGAGTGAGTTGTCAAGAGTGATGGAAGAAAATGTTAATACTGGAATATGGAGAGAAAATAGTGGAGGATGGGCTGGCAACAAAAGATAGTAGTTTCCTAGTTGACTAGCTTTACCTTATCCACAAAAAAATTGGAATAAAGTAGTAAAAGACATAATCTACAAGAAAGTGTGGTTACTAATTTTAGCAGTCAAGAAAGTAGACATGATAAACCCAGAAACAGGATTGTAGTGCTCCTGGGGTATATATGGAAAGTGTTGACTATGTAGTGTAAGTGGATGCCAACAATCTAGGCTACTGGGTAGGAAATTAATTAAAATTAGTTAAATATTGTATCCTAAGTTATGAAGTGGTTTTATTATATTCCCACACCCCCATTTATGTCTAACTTTATGATATTTATGTGTGAACTATAGGTGTATATAGGGCCCAACAACAAGGCTATGGTCACCCTTTACAACTTTTCATGTCCAGAAAAGTGAGGAAAGAGGGAAACCCACATGGGAAAATCCTCCCTCAAGAAAGGAAAAGGCGCAAAATATGAATAACATGTCTTCAATAGGTCTTTATCTTCCCTTGAATGAGTTGAATGAATTGCTTCTTGGTTAAATACTTGATGAAGAAATCATGAACTCCATGGTCATGCGCTAGAGTGTAGAATCTGCAAGAAAAAAGTGGAGATACTCCTGGTATCTCATCAAATGATGAAGTAGGAGCATTATCTGAATGCTTCTTGCTACTAAAAAACACTAATATGCAAACAAAATCTGAAATGGAAAAGAGATTTGTGCATACTCCATCCCAAAGAGTACAAAAATTAAGACAATTTGTTACACAATCAATTCATTGAATAACTGCAAAATTGTGATGTGAATCACATGTCATTCTTCCAATATGATGTAGCACCTTCCCAGATCTGATATGAGGATGAAAAAACTCTGATATATCAGAAACATTAGCATATGGAACAACAAATACAAAGCCTTCGAAGACTCCAAGAGGATATAGGGCTAGACTAGGAAAAGTATGAGCAATTAGGGAGAAGTGATGAGTGTAAAATATGAATGATGAAAGGAATTGAGATCTAAAACATAATTGTTTAGAACATATCCAAACATGTTTAAGATAATTCCAATGATGACTAAGTTCATGGATAACTAACCAACGAAAAATAGGCAAGACTTGAAACCATTAGATATAAGTCCATAGATGTGTACCAGACTTGAAACTAACAGATATAAACATGTGTAATATCAGTCCAAAGATGAATAAGGTCATGTATAACCAGCCAGTGAAAGATAAGAAATACTTCAAACCATGTAATATAAGTAACACTTCATAAGAGACCAACGAGGAATCAACTCGTGAACTTGGGATTTGTATAGCCTTAGGAGTATTCCGAGGTATGGTAGATGGTATGGATGGTGGTATGAATGATGCCATGCCATGTATATCAAAATACAAACATGCTTCTAAATTGGAATTATTATGGAGCGAGGAAGAGCTACTTAAAGACAAGTCAATATCTAGTGAAAAACCACAATCATTGAGAGATGAATCTAGGAGACTGATAGGTGGATTATCAAAGAAAGGATCTGATATTTTTTGTTCTGATATATCAGAAAATGAATCTATATTAGAGACATGATAAAATGATTTTACCTTGGCACTCAAGCCATAATTTATATCACCTTCGAATTGCGAACTAAGAGAGTTTTGTGAGGAATCAATAAGCTTCTCAAGCTCATCTGGAACTTCAATGTTGTACTTCTCAAGAATCCGAGAAATGATGTAATTCTTATTCTTGAAACATTTATTCTCTAGATGAAATCCCTTGATACAATAATAACAATTGGATATTCTCCTTTTCTTCTTGATTTTCTTCAGTTATTCTTCATAAGTGGGCTTCGAACGTTCATCTTCAATTTCTGACTTTGGATTTTTCTCTTTCATAATTTTCTTTTCTGTGGATTTGGTATTCTTTCTTCCTTGAACTATGAGATCACAATCCTTTCCCTTCGAATATTTAAGAGCACCCATATGGATCAATTTATCTTTCTCTTTTGTTAGTGAATCAAAGAAAGTACACAAAGAAGACATTTTCCAATTAGGAACAACAAGCCTAGTAGCATGAAAACCAGACACAAAAACTGATTATTCAGGACCCAATTTAGAAGGAATTGAAAGGATTAATTGATCATATTCATTATCAATCTAACAATGTTTTATAATTATAAAAAGTGACTTGAATTTGGTGAGAAAACCCTCAATAGAACCAAAACATCTTGGACTCATTGTGAATAACTCAATCTCCAACTAATGCCCTCTTAACTCATCTTGAACTCCAAAGAGAGACTCAAGTTTGGTCCATACTTGGTTTGGAGTTGTAAAACCATATATATGAAAGAGAAGATAAGGAGAAATATAGAGAGTCAAATAAATCCATATGCTTCATCCAACCTATTATTCCACTTAGCTTTCTCAACAATAGCATCGGGCTCATGAGTCCAAAGCTAGAGTAACTCTATATAGTCCCTTACTGCACAATAGAATGTCGATTTTCGCTTTCAATTCATGATAGCGTAAGGGAGTTAGGATCATATATAAAGAATAATTCATGCTAATATGTTGATGCGCTCAAGGAGAAACTCTCTGCAACCTGCACAAATAAAACTAGGACAAAATATTGTAAGCTTAAAAAACAATCTCTTCTTCAGAGAGGGATAGGAGACTGGATGCACTCTGATGGATAGAATAGATAGATCCTCAACTCTGTTGAAATTGAATAGACTTTCAATTTGATACCATGTAGAAATATCATCTCTAATTCTATGAGTAAATATGCTAAGAAGAAGCACAAGAAATAGACCTTGCTACTAAGATAATTCTCACAAGCATACATAAGAAAAATAGAGAGAATAATGGAGATTAAACTACATGAATGAAGCGATGAATATTGGAGTGTATCCTTCCATTGAATAATGATGAATAATAGTGTACATAAATAGTACATCCCTCATAGGTAAAATTGAGTTGTATTGGAGACAACTCATCAAGCTCAGAAAGATAGACTTACTAAATTAGAAAAACCCCCATATGTGGCTAAAGCACTTCCCAAATAAGTCAAGGACCTCACGAATTAGCAGAAGCATGAGTGATTTGTCAAGAGAAATGGAAAAACATGCTAATCCTGGAATATGGAGAGAAAATCATGGAGGATGGGTTGGAAACCAAAGATAGCAGTTTCCTAGTTGACTAGCTTTACCTTATCCACAAAAAAGATGGAATAAAGAAGTAAAAGACAAAATCTCTAGGAAAGCATGGTTACTAAATTTGGTAGTCAATAATGTAGACAGGATCAACCTAAAATAACTATTAAACTGCTCTTGGGTTATATATGGCAAGTGTTGACAATGTAGTGTAAGTGGATGCCAACTATCTAGGCTAGTGGATAGGAGATTAATCAAACTTGATTAAATATTGTATCCTAAGTTATGAATCGAGTTTATTATATTTCCACAGGCTCTGATACTATGCTAATATTTTAAGAGCTATAATTCCAAATACAAAATGATCACTAAAATAATGACAAGCACAATAGAAACAAGAGAAAAAAAATATATTTTGGTGAATTAGGTTGTTAAGAACCAATGTTAACCCTCCTCTTTATTTTGTTAGTATATTTTATTGGACACATATGCTTTGTAAGTCGTCCCGTTAGTATGTTGTATTATCCCACATTCATGGGGATTAATAGTTGATGTTAAGTCATCCAGTTAGTATGTTATATTATCCCACATTCATGGGGAGTAATATTTGTTTATATTAGACTTAGCATATAACTAAGTGTTGAGGCCAATGAAATCATTGAAGAGTTATTTTGTATTGAGCTTGCTTAAAGGAGGTTGCCCCCTCGAAGTGGCCCACGATCAATAAAATCTTTTTTGTGCTCCAATATATCTGTTATATCGTGCATTCTCATTGTTTATTGTAGGAGGTTCTCCACATCTGGTATCAGAGCACTTTCCTTGGAACAAGTGGGAATTTTTTTTCTTTTCTAAGAAAAAAAGAGGGCAAAATTGGGTGGCGAATTTCAGATCAATTTATGAAACTTTTTGCATAGAATAATAAGAAACAGGTTGCATATTTGAATTCTTCTTGCAATAATACACAGTTTCAAAAAAAAACCATCTCGTTTGGAGTTCCAGAAGTGGAGATATCACGGATTTAAAATCAGCAATTTTTCAGAATTTCGGTGACGGCCGCGGAAATTGCAGAGCGAAAATATTTTGACCAGGTGCCCAAATTTCTATTCTGAGCTCATGGTTAGAAGCAAAGTGGCTATTCTAGTTCTAGAAACAAGCTATAATAGCAATTCTAAGCAATACAGATCAGGTTATGCTGATTTTAAAATTTCATCTCAAAACCCTAACTCTAATTACGGGTTTTATTTGGGGCATCGGGTGGAATTTCTGCCACATTTTTTTCTAGCACTGTGATTATTGCAGTAGTTCTTCTTCTTGCAATGGTACTATTCATTCGGATCAGGGAATAAACCCTATCCGCTTAACTGTGTGAAGTATTTGGGTATATCCCTAAAACTCATTGTGAGGAGTACCACAGGAACCCCGAAGTAGCTGGCCATTAAGAGGACATGCCAAGCAAAAAGGGCAATGACCCCCACCAGATTGACTAGATTCCCATCCATGAGAAAAACCAAAGAGATGTCATTTTTTTCCAAGTGGTTAGCAGTTTTACCTGCGTTGTGAAGTGAGGGGTGCTTCCCCAATACTCAAGCCTGAGACGACCTTGGTGCCCAAGTGACTACCTTTGAACCATTAGGAAGCCGAATATACCTAGGGGTCCATATCTATTTACAGTTGATAATGCACAAAATTCCAAAATTGTCACAGATCATTTACTCCATTTCAAGTTGATAAAGCACAACTTTCTTTCACCACTACAGATCATTTCTTCAAAAAACAAAAACAAAAAAAAAATCTTGTTGTTGTCACCCACGTAGGAGAAAACAGACAAATGGAAGAAGAAATTGTCACCCTCAAGACCAAACTCGCAGATCTGGATCAAATATTTCTTGACCTCCATCTTCAACAATCAACCATGAGTAACCGACAATAGCTTGAGTCTTCTGCAAATGCCAAGTTCTCTTCTTGCAACAACTTTTGTGGGCTGAAGATTGATTTCCCTCGCTTCAATGGTAATGATCCAACTGGATGGATACATAAGGCAGAACAATACTTTAATATGCATAACACTTTTGATGTCACTAAAGTCCCACTTGCATCATTTCATTTGGAATGTGAATCCCTTCAATGGTTTTGTTGGTACATCAAGGATCATGAAGAGCCCCAATGGACAGATTTTTTCCAAATCCTTTTGCACCAATTTGGCCCTAGTGGTTTTGATGAATTTATAGCATCCCTCACCAAACTTTGCTATACTGGCACTGTGAGAGAGTATCAGATAGAATTTGAGAAATTATTCAAGCACACAGAAGGATTTTCTAATGCATTCTACAGGAGTTGTTTTATCAGTGGTCTTAAGGATACAACTCGATCCAAAGTTAACATGTTCTTTCCCAACACAATGATGGAAATCCTAGGGTTGGCTAAGTTGACAAAGGACAAGATTGGGGCTCATCAACGCCCCAAATCCACTTTTGTTCCATTTAGAAATATGGTTTCCCAAAGACGTCCAATCCCTCCAGCTCCTATATCCACTCCTATCAATCATTTGTCTAAATCCGAGATGCGGGAACGTAGGGAAAAATGAATTTGTTATAATTGTGATGGGAAATTCACCCAGGGACATTAATGCACTGAACAAAATCTCTATCTCTTGGATGTGATTTCTCCACATGCACTTGAAATTTATGAATCTGCTTAGGATCCAGTAGATGGTCAGGTCAACATTCAACAGCTGCCTGTTGACCCTCATTCTCATGATGAACACTCAGAGATATCTCTCCATGCATTAGCCAGAGTCACTTCCCCATAAACCATGCAGGTCAAGGGTTTCTTCAATAAGATTCCTCTTACAATACTCATTGATTCTGGTAGCACCCATAACTTCATTGACCCTCAAATTTCCAAACAAGTTGATAGCTTTGTCCATCCTTTCTCCATCTTTAAAGCCATGGTTTCCAATGGGAGCACCTTACCTTGCAAAGGAAAGTGTCACAATGTGTGTATCTCTAGTGGAGATTATAACTTGCGCTCTAACATGTTTGTCATGCCTCTAGGAGGATGTGATGTGATTTTGGGAACTCAATGGTTACGCACACTTGGACCCATCTTATGGGATTTTGCTGAACTGTGGATGCAATTTTCAGTCAATGGGAACAAATGCACATTCAATGGCTTACAACCAGGTTCTCTCAGCATCAGCAGTTCCCATTGCATGGAAAATCTTCTTAAGACGAATTCACATGGTGTCATTGCTCAGCTCCATTTCATTCAGATGCAACCTTCATCAGTCTCAACTACTCGCTTGGATCTTTCATTATGATGCACCCTTCAGATGCCTGATTTTTCCAAGCTCTTCACTCTTGAGAGTGATGCTTACAACAATTGACTTGGGGTTGTCCTCTTTCAAGATGAACATCCCAATGCATTCATCAAAAAATCCCTTTTTGGAAAGAATTTATCCACCTCTACATATGAGAAGGAAATGATGATTATTTTGCACATAGTACAAAATTGGTGGCCATCCCTCTTAGACAATCCTTTTGGCATCAAGACTGATCACCAGAGTTTGAAATATTTCCTGGAACAATGGGTCTCATCCCCAACACAACATAAATGGGTTAGCAAACTCAGGGATTATGACTATAAGAAGGCTCAGGACAATCTTGTGGTGGATTCTCATTTCCACACATTTGATGCCCATGTTTCTCTTTTAGTTATTTCTCTGCCTATTCCAACTTGGTTACACTCTGTTCAACAAGGCTATGTCAATGACTCCTCATTATCTGATATCATCCAACAGTTGGCCAGTAAACCTTCTATGGTACCATATTCATCTTGGGATGAATTTTCTCTAAGATACACGGGTCTTCTGGTGCTTCCCCAGAGAACATACCTTAAACATGGGGTCTTTTATGAACTCCATGCTTCTCCATCGACAGGGCACTCTGGTTTCATCAAAACATATGAGCTGGGAGGATGTAACTTCTTTTGGAAGGGGGTGCAATGAGAAATTCAACATATGGTTTCCGAATGTGCTCCTTGTTAGCACCACAAGGGTGAAACTACACTCCCTTCTGGATTGCTCAAACCTTTTCCCACCCCTACAAGGATTTGGACATATATTTCGATGGATTTCATTCAAGGGCTCCCTAAATATGGAGGGAAGACTGTAATCTTGGTTGTGGTGGATCGACTCTCCAAATATAGTAAGTTTTTTGCTCTCAACCATCCATATACCACCTCTTCAATCGCACAAATTTTCATGGAATAGATATTCCTTCTTCATGGAATCCCTTCTTCCATTGTCTCAGACTGCAACGCAACTTTCAGAAGTCATTTTCGCCTCACTGACACCAAACTGCATATGAGTTCAGTTTATCACCTGCTAATAGATGATCCGACTATAGTCTTCAACAAATATTGGGAAACTTATCTTCGTTGTTTCACCTCTGAAGAACAACGTCAGTGGGAAAAGTGGCTCCCTCTCGCTGAAAGCTGGTACAATAATTCCTACCATACTGCATCTAAAATGACTCCATATGAAGCAGTTTATGGTCACGCACCTCCAATACTCCTTCCATCCACCCCTAGAAGTTCACCAGTTCAGGAAATTGACATGGTTCTTCGAAACTGGCATCAGATTCTTCACCTCCTGCAAGACAATCTTCACATAGCAAGAGGCCGCATGAAACAACAAGCTGATCAACACCGTTCTGAGTGCACTTTTCAATTTGGTGATATGGTTTTTCTTCATCTGTAGTCTTACAAGCAATCCTCCTTGAAAGACAAAGGGAATCAAACTCTCGCTCCAAATATATTTGGCCCATATATAGTTCCTCAAAAGATTGGGTATGTTTCTTATAAATTGGCACTTCCTCCTTCTCGCATTCAGCAAGTGATTGGCACCAACATCTACACATAAATTGTTTTACTAGAATTGGATAATGAAGGATCCATCATTTCGAATTCAAAAGCCATCCCCAATAAGCGCACTTGTCAGCTTCTCTCTTGTTCCATCACAAAGGTCTTCACTTCAGTGGCACAGCATGCAACCAGAGGATGCTACATGGGAACCACTCCTTCAGATTCGACAATAGTTTCCACATCTTAAGCTTTGAGTACAAAGCTTTTCTAAGAGGGAGGGGATGTTAAGAACCTGTGTTAACCCTCCTCTTTATTTTGTTAGTATATTTTATTGGACGCATATGCTTTGTAAGTCGTCCTGTTAGTATGTTGTATTATCCCACATTCATGGGGATTAATAGTTGATGTTAACTCGTCCAATTAGTATGTTGTATTATCCCACATTCATGGGGAGTAATATTTGTTTAGATTAGAATTAGTATATAACTAAGTGTTGAGGCCAATTAAATCATTAAAGAGATATTTTGTATTGAGCTTGCTCAAAGGAGGTTTCCCCCTCGAAGTGGCCCACAATCAATAAAATCTCTTTTGTGCTCCAATATTTCTGGTATATCGTGCATTCTCATTGTTTACTGCAGGAGGTTCTCCACATAGGTCTTGTCACTGAGAGGGGGGGGTGAATCAGTGAAAAAAATTTAAACACAATTTCTTTTAATTTATCAAACATAAAAACAAATTTGGACACAATGTTTTAACATGGAACCCAATAAGTTAAACCACCAACACGTTTCTATTATCTGTAAAACTTTGTTTTTACAATATACAATAGTTATTTGCAAACACCCACTTGTTGGAGACCACAATCCCCAATTTTCTCAACCACTACTGAAGGATGCACCCACACCCTGGTTTATTCCTGTACCTACAAACAAGGATACACCAATACCTTGATTCTCCATCCACTACTGGAAGGAGGCTAAGACCTCCTAGAATGCATGTAGCCCGTCCTAGCACCACCCTTCCACCCTTGAATGTATTTTTATTAGACTTCCAGATCTTCTTAAAAAATTTGTCTCTTATTACTCTACTTTGGTCTCTATCTTATGCTTTGGTTGTATAGATCTGGATGACCAAGACACTTTACTTACCATTTGATATTGTGTTTATATATCCTTCAATCATCTCTTCAAACCAAACACACGCCCTTTCAACATTGTGACTCTTCAGATCTCTGTTCAAACCATCACACTTTTACCAAACAGACTTATGATTCTTTTCTCCTTCACACCTCTTCAAATATCTATTAATTTATTTAATCATTTAGATTATATCTCTTTTATATTACTAGTTTTTAATTAATTACTTAATTAAAATCTATGATCTTCTCATGTCTTTGAGATTATTCCATTCGTAAGCTTGTTGGCATTATCATCTCTGGCTATGGGTTTTCCTTTATTTCAGGCTTCATCATCTCTGGTTGTTGGGTGTGTTTCTCTCTCAAAACTTGAGCTTTACCTTCCATCTGAGTGCTTCATTATCATGTGGGCACTAACCTTTCTACACTTTCCTTTGCTCCTTCCACTTTTCAGACTGACCTTTCCTGATGCAGGAGCATCAAGCTCAAAGTTCGTTGAATGATGAATCAACTTAGAATCCAGATCGAAGTTCATTTACTAATGAGTCATATTTCCTTGTAATCAAGTTCTATATGGATAGGGTTTGATGACAAGTAGATAAAATTAGTTTTAAATTTGTAATAAGTGGCAATTTTTCCTGTGTTCCCTTGATCCCTGCGTGGATTTCTCAAGGATTGATCTTTATCGATAGGGTTTTCTTTTATTAGGTCCTCAGATCCAACTTAGTCGTATCTGATAGTTTTCCTGAGTGTTATAAATTAATTTGAGTGTAATAGGTCACCAGTAGTGGTGGTAGGAAAAGGAAAAAGGAGTGAAAGATGAGAAAATAAAGAGTGTGCATAGAAGGAGTGAATAAGTTGAATTCCCTGTGTTTGAAATTCCGATCAAGTTGAATAAAGAACAGAGGATTACATTATGTGTGTGTTTTGATGGATTCCTCATTTTATATAAATATGTAGAGATATGAATTCATACTGTGTTCACTCCATATAATTATGTGTATAAATTCTTTAGTTTCCGAATTGCGGAGAAATTGATCCCTTCAGTGATCAATTTGGAGATCTACGAAGAAATATCTTAGAGAAGATTGAACAGAGAGGAAAGATCACGACATTAATCAATGGTTACAATCTGTTCCACATCTAGAGACAGATCAATGGGCGAGAACTAATCCGCAGGAATCGACGATGCGGAAGACTTCGAAATTGTGGAAATCAAGAAACATGGAAATTGCGAGAACTCAGTTTTTGATAAGTTAAGTTTCACAACCCACGTGCGGGATAGACCGTTGCAGCCGCAATTAGTTGTGGAATTTCAATTTTAAAAAAATAAAAATTGTAAATCCGCATCCCACAATCCGTAGTGTTGTGAAAAAGGGTTGTTGTGGAAAAGGAGTTGCAGAACGATGATATTGCGAAGAACTTGAGTTAAAGGTTAGGAAGAATATTTGAATCAGGAATCCATCCTGTAAATTGAAGTATTGGATCTAGTTGGTATTTGATGCCATCAGTTGTGGTATCAAAGCAAGACAAAGATTATGCATAGTAGATCAGTTGAATCTGTGAAGAAAGATTCTGCCAAGAAGGGGATGCATACATGGAGTTCCTGTAGGACGTGGTTGAGGAAGACAACCTGTAGAAATAGAAATAGAAAGAAACATGAGAATGCTGGAAGAAAGGTTAGAAACTATGGAAAGAAAGAACCATTCAAAAAATTCAGATGACAGTGATGAAGAAGTTGAATCCAAATCCTTTGAGGAAGAAGAAGAAGATCCTGATGAAGTTAAAATCTTGAAGATGTTGATGAAAACCAGTGGTAGCCCAAGAATAGAAGTACATATGTATTCAGGTAACTTAAATTTTGAATAACTTATGGATTGGATTAATTCTTTGAGTAAATACTTTGATTTTGAAGATATAGAAGACAAGAAGAAAGTAAGATATGCAGCTACTAGATTGAAGGGACATGCATCTATCTGGTGGGATGAACTCTAGATACATCGAGAAAGAAGAGGTAAGAAAAAAATTAACTCCTAGGATAAGATGTTGTATAATATTAAAAGTCAATTTATGCCTAAGACTATCACTTAAATCTTCTTATACAATTACAGAACCTTAGACAGAAGGTTATGACAGTAAAGGAATATACATAAGAGCTTTTTAGACTGAATATTAGATCTGGAAGCACAGAGGGAGGTCTAGAAAGAGTAGCTAGGTATATCAATGGGTTGAGATATGATATATAGGATGAACTCATTCTATTAAATTTGAAAACTGTAGAATATGCATATCAGGTATCTTTAAAGATAGAAGATAAATTGCTAAGAAAGTAAAACCAAAGGAACAGAGGAAAGAACATGGTAAGAGGAAGAGGTGTTCCAAAAAGAGGAGGTATAAATTATAAAGATGAAGCTGAAAGTTCTAGCAGTAGAATTCAATCATTCCAGAGAGGAGGATTGAGAGGAGGTAGAGGAAGAGGTAGAAATAGATAAGTAAGAAGTTATACTTATGGAGAGATTGGACATATGTCTTGGAATTTCCCAAGAAATAAATCTACAGGTCAAAGAAATGTGAATGTTATAGAGGCTCAAGAAGAATCAAAAGAAGAAACAGAGGTGAATGATCCTCCAAAGGATGGAGAGGCTCTTATGTTCAAGAGATTCTTGGTGAAGACAAAGAGACATGTACATGAACCAATTCAAAGAAAAAGTCTGTTCAGAACAAGGGGTAAGTCACAAGGTAAGTGTTGCAAAATGGTTATTGATAGTGGTAGTACTGATAATTTGGTTTCCAAAGAGATGGTAGAGAAGCTGGGATTGAAGAGGATGAAGAATCCCACTTCTTACAAAGTGTCCTAGTTACAGAAAGGACATCAAGTATTGGTGAATGAGTAGTGTAATGTGGAGTTTTAGATTGGTACTTACAAGGATGAAATATTGTGTGGCATAATTCCTATGGATGTGTGCCATATACTCTTAGGGAGGAAATGGAAGTATGATGGGAAAGTTGTTCATGATGGGAAGAGACATACCTTGTCACCCTTGGAAGATGAAGAAATTCAAGGAAGTTCAGGATCAAGCATTCTGTTGATGTCTCGAAAAGAACTGTTACAGGAAGTTCAGAAAGAAAGGATCTACATTTTTCTCTTATGGGTAAGCCAAAGGTAATTTTAACTTCTACAGATTTAGATGATTTTCCATATGAAGTTAAAAAATTTCTTGATTAATATGCTTACATTATTGTGGATGAATTACCTCCTGTAATAAGTATTATTCATCACATTGACTTAATACCTGGTGTAAGTTTACCTAACAAAGCATCTTACCGATTAACCCCTCTAGAAAATGAAGAAATCAAACAACAAGTACAGGAGTTGTTGGAGAAGGGATTGGTGAAAGAGAGATTGAGTCCTTGTGTCGTACCCACTATGCTAAGTCCAAAGAAACATGGTGGGTGGAGAATGTGTACTGAATCCAGGGCAATCAACAAGATCACTATCAAGTATAGATTTCCTTTACCCAGAATTAATAATCTGATGGATTGTTTAAGTGGCTCAAAATATTTTTCCAAACTAGATTTGAAAAGTGGATATCATCATATTAGAATAAAGGAAGGGGTTTAATGGAAAACAACATTTAAAACTAATGATGGTCTATATGAGTGGTTAGTGATGCCATTTGGGCTTACAAATCCACCCAGTACCTTCATGATATTGATGAATGAGGTATTGAAAGAATTTACTAGAAAATTTGTGATAGTATATCTTGATGACATCCTGATTTTTAGTTAGAACAGAGAAGAGAATTTAAGGCACCTTAATTTGGTGTTGAGGACTTTGCAGAAGGAGAATCTGCTGATAAATTTGAAGAAGTGTAGCTTCCTGAAAAAAGAATTGGTCTACTTGGGGTTTGTGGTTTCAGAAGAAGGACTAAAAATGGATTCTGATAAAGTGCAAGCAATTTTAAATTGGTCAGTTCCAAGGAATGCTTATGAGGTAAGAATTTTTCATGGACTTGCTAGTTTCTATAGTAATTTCCTTAATAATTTCAGTCATATTTGTGCATCTTCAATAGAGGCTTTCAGAGGAAGTAAACATCCTTTCCAATGGACTGAAGCAGCTGATAGAAATTTTAAATTATTGAAGGAGAAAATAATTGAGAAGCCTGTTTTTTCTTTTCCCAATATTGATAAAGTGTTGCAAGTGGAGACAAATGTCAATGGAGCAGCATTGAGAGTAGTTTTAAGTCAAGAACAGAGGTTAGTGGCATATTTCAAAGAAAATTTGAATGAAGCTAAACAAATTTACTCTTCGTATGTTAAATAATAATATGCTATTGTGCAAGATCTTAAAAAGTGGAGACATTATTTAATTCCTAGGGAATTTGTTTTGTATTCTGACTATTATGCTTTGCAGTTCATCAACATCCAGCCTAAATTAAATCATAGGCATTCTAAATGGGTAGAATTTTTGCAAAAATTTACCTTTGTTATCAACCATACAAGTGGTAAGTCTAATAAAGTTGTTGATTCTTTGAGCAGGATAAGTTTGGTAATGCAAGAAGTTAAGATCAGTACTTTGGGATTTGAAAATTTGATTGCTATGTATAAAGAGGATGTAAATTTCAAGGATATTTATGCTTCCTGTGAAAATCCAATTACCCATAACAGAAGACAATGGTTAGATTATATGATGCAGGAAGGATTGTTGTTCAAAGACACTAAGTTGTGTATTCCAAGATGTTCAATGAGGAAAAATTTAATTCAAGAAAAACATAGTGGGGGTCTATCAAGACATTTTAGGCAAGACAATAATTTTGCTCTATGAGTAATTTTTATTTTTCTCCAAAGATGCAACATGATGTGAAGAAATTTTTTGAAAGATGTAGAGTCTGTCAACATGCAAAAGGGAGATTTCAGAACACAAGATTGTATCAACCATTACCTATTCCAACTAGGCCTTGGGATTCAATAAGCATGGATTTTGTTTTAGGTTTACCTAGAACTCAAAGAGGTCATGATTCAATTTATGTTGCAGTATATAGATTTTCCAAAATGGATCATTTCATTCCCCGCAAAAATACTAATGATGCAACAAACATTGCTAATCTATTCTTTTCAGAAATTGTAAAGTTGCATGGTTTTCCTTTGAGTATTGTGTCTGACAGAGATACAAAATTTGTTGGTCATTTTTTGAGAACTCTATGGAATAAATTGGGAACTAATCTCAGTTTTAGTTCTGCTTATCACCCTCAGACTGATGGACAGACTGAAGTGGTAAATAGGAGCTTAGGATATATATTGAGAAGTCTGGTGTATGAACATCCAAAATAGTGGGACTTAGCTTTAGCTCAGGTTGAGTTCACATACAATGATTCACCCAATAGAAGTACAGGTATGAGTCCTTTTCAAATTTTCTATGGGATTCATCCAAGAGGTGTATATGAACTTAGAGATTTGGGAAAATAGAAAAAGAGAAGTGCAGAGGGTGAAGACTTTGCACTTAGCATGCATGAGCTACAAGAAAACATCAAGAAGAGATTACAGGAAAGTGCAAAGAAGTATAAACAGAGAGCATACCTAAAGAGGAGAGAAGTGAATTTTTAGATTGGAGATTTAGGGATGGCCTATCTTAAAAAGGAAAGGTTCCCTAAAGGAACTTATAATAAGTTGAAGCTTAAAAATATTGGACATTGTAAAGTTTAAGGAAGTTTTCTGCAAATGCTTACGAAATTGAGCTTCCTTCTGACCTTCAGATTTCAACATTTTTTAATGTTTCATATTTATATACTTTTAGAGATGCGGGTATCCAACCAGATGGTGTAACTTCAGATACAGATGATCCAGCTATAGATAGGAAAGGAAAAAATCCACAAAAAGAACAACCTCAGATTGAATCCATCCTTGACAAAATAATCTTAAGGAAGATCAAGAACAAAACCTTCTTTCAATACCTGGTCAAATGGAGAAATCCACCTACTAAAGATGCAACATGGATGACAGAACAAGAAATTCCAAGTACAATGTACTACATGAAGACTTAATGAAAAATTATTTTCTTCCCCGGGAGCATATAGCTCGAAGTTCACTGACTGGTGAATCAACTGAGCATCCAACTCGAATTTCATTTACTAATGAGTCAACTTAACTTGTTATCAAGTTTTAGATGAATAGGGTTCAATGAAAAGTAGATAGAATTAGTATTAAATTTGTAATAAGTGGCAATTTTTCCTTTGTTCTCCTTGATCCCTACGTGGATTTCTCAAGGATTGATCTTTGTCAATAGGGTTTTCTTTTATTAGGTCCTCAGGTCCAACTTAGTTGGATCTGACAAGTTTCTTGAGTGTTATAAATTAATTTGAGTGTAATAGGTCACCGGTAGTGGTGGTAGGAAAAGGAAAAAGGAGTGAAAGATGAGAGAATAAAGTGTGTGCAGAGAAGGAGTGAATAAGTTGAATTCTCTGTGTTTGAAATTCCAATCAAGTTGAATAAAGAATAGAGGATTACATTCCGCATGTATTTTGATGGATTCCTGATTTTATATAAATTTGTAGAGATATGAATTCATCATGCGTTCACTCCATATAATTCTGTGTATAAATTCTTTAGTTTCTAGATTATGGAGAAATTGATCCCTTCAGTGATCAATTTGGCGAGCTACAAAGAAAGATCTCAGAAAATATCGAACGGTGAGGAAATATCATGAAAAAAATTAGCGGTCACAATCTGTTCCACATCTAGAGACAGATTAATGGATGAGAACTAATATGCAAGAATCGATTGTGCGAAACAATTCAAAATTAAGGAAATCAAGAAACATGGAAATTGCGAGAACTCAGTTTTTTATAAGTCAAGTTCCGCAACCCGCATGTGGGATAGACCGTTGTGGCCGCAATTAGTTTTGGAAGTTCAATTTAAAAAATATAAAAGTTGTAAAGCCGCATCCCGCAATCTGCAGTGTTGTGGAAAAGGGTTGTTGCAGAAAAGGAGTTGAAGAAAAGGAATTGCGGAAAAGGAGTTGTGGAATGACGAAATTGCAGAGAACCTGACTTAAAGGTTAGGAAGAATATTTCAATCAGGAATTCAACCTGTAAATTGAAGTCTTGGATCTAGTTGGTCTTTGAGGCCGTCATTTCCACAAGCTCCTTTTCACACTACGGAAGGCGAAAATCGAAAACTCAAATTTTCTAAGACTTCATCTTTTTTCTTTCAACCTTTCCACTTTCTGGACTGCCCTTTTCCGCATGCTCCTCTCTGCACTATGGAATGTGGAAATTGAAAACTCAACTTTCTAGTTTTTTCAAAATTTTTTCCTTTTTGATTTTCTGCTCACGCAACGGTCCTTCCGTCGTTGTCTTTCTACACTTTCCTTTTCCACAGGGAGGAATGCAAAATTCGTAAACTCAACTTTTCCATGACTTTGACCTTTTATTTTCATGGTTCAACATGTGCACTTCCATTCCCGCAACGGTCCTTTCATCGTTGTCTTTCCGCACTTGTCTTTTCCATAGGGCGGAATGCGGAAGTTGGAAACTCAACTTTTCCATGACTTTAATCTTTTGATTTATGCGGTTCTACACCCGCACTTTCATTCCTACACTGGCTTTCCCACAAATATTTTTCCAAACCATCGATCTTCTTGCAAAACTATTCTCAGTCGTCTGATCTTTGATCCTTTGCGGAACATCACCTTTTCCGTGTATTCTTTACAGAAGTGATCCTTAATCGTCAAATCTCGTGCGGGATGATTTCTAACCGTATATTTTAGATCGAATGCGGATCTCACCATGAAATTGCGGATCAAAATGATTTCTTTGCTTTAACACTTATCCAATTTTAATCTCAACATGCAAACTAACATTTTTCTCTTGTTTTGGCAGATTGATATTTCACTCGTGTAAGAACCAAATGAGAATATAACTTCATCGATGGATAAAACTTTCATTAGGGAGAAGGTTCATTGCATATTTAGATCTTACTAACAAACACACATCTTTTGGAGGAACTTTGAAAACATTCTTCAACCTTTTGTTATAACACTTGGACAAATTTCTTAGTCTGATCAAATCTACCTAAAACAATGTTTTGGAAGGTCCATAACTTCTTCCTCGGCTACTTCCAGTACAATATGAATACATGGTAAGCTAGAGAAAACACAATTCTATAAGAACCCTATGTGTTGCGGGAATTTATTCTAACCCGTGGTTTAGGGCAATCATTCTCTTAGACCCTCTTAGACTAGTTTTGACTATTTATCCATACTTAGTCAATTTCTTGATTTTCACCAATTGCCATATTTCTCCAAATGATGTCACATCATTTGCTTTGTCATGATATGTAATGTATCTTACCAATTTATCATCAATTATGTTATTCTATGCCATTATATCTTCCATTTGATTATTCATGCCATGTCATCGCTACCTTTGTCTTTCCTTTGACTTATACTGAGTTCATGTTGCCATCATGTCCTTGGTTATTCCTTTGTCATCACTGAACTCCTTTTGAAATCAATGAAAACTATAATCAATATTGCCAACATCTCCCCCTTTGGAATTCATGGAAACACATAAACCTTCTCCCCCTTTGGCAACAATGACAAAGGATAACCTGTTATGCCATTGAGGATTTCTTGTGTTTCTTCTTTTTGATAACTCCCCCCGTCATCATATCTCTCATTTTTTAACTGGAATTGGTACTAGCCAATAGTATCATTTGTCTTAAAATTTCCTTTCTTCACTGATAATTTCAATAATAGATATATGGACTCCCCTTGTCACTGTACTTCCCCTTCTCTGTCAACATTTTTGTGACAAAGTTTGAACTCAGCATTACACTGTTATTTTTAATATGTCAACTAATGTTTTTCTCCCCCAAAAAATACAGTCTCTATAACAATTCTCATACGATTTAGTTTGGTTCTAAACTTAGAAGAACCGCTAAATTAACCAACCCGATCAAATCCTAGGTAATATTCTGCGTCCAGCTTATTTTGTTAAACACTTGATTATTTCAATCGATGAAGTCATCCTCAAGCATTGGATCTCCAATCAACGATGGAAAATAAACAAAGTAGGTTAAGTTTTAAAAAATTTCACCCATCTCCCTTCTTAACTCACCTGCTAGTTATCGCTGCGAAATAGCTTGTGGAACTTTAGATCTATGTCCCCACTAAATCGACTATGCACTCTACATAAGGTGAGATTAAATTTATAAAAATTTTGCGCACATCAGAATTTTTCTACACCCCACAAATATTCCCAGTGAAATTGTGTTGTCGATCTGTTTCGATGATCAATCTCGACCATTGATCGCATCCCCAATTTCCAGCATCTAGTTTTGAATTTTGCATTCCTACCCTTCTTTTATCTTCCTCGCACTTTTATCAGCGAAATCCTCTTTAACCATTGATCTTGAGCCCCTTTCGATCCCAACAACACGATTTCAGGAGTATGGGCGATTATTTTAGATATAACTTGGGCACATCTTCTGCTTGTGAAACTCGATTTCGACCATAATGACAATCTCAACCATATATCTATCGAATATGTACGTTTGTTTACGTTCTGTAATATTTGCTGAATTGATCACTAGAAAGATCAATTCCCTGCTGCAAATATTTTCGTAGACAATTTCGATATCCCGTACTTATAACAGAGTTCGAAGTGAAAACATACACATGCACATAGAGAATTTCAAATTCATACTTTTGGTGATTAGAAGTGAAGGTATAAACTCTCAATAACTTGCAGAGTAAACTATATTCTTCATTCTATTGAAACATAAATACAACTGCTCACAGAAGTTGTACTCTTCACTCCTCACTCATTCTTCTATCCCCTTTTTTTTCTTCTCCTCCAATTAACTTGTACTTGGTGTTGATCATCCAATTAACATCCTTCTTGTGGTGATTCTTTGAGTAAGAACCTTGGATGATGAGTTCATAGACTCCCCCAAACACAGTGCTTCCCCCACGGGGGCTTCACTTGTTGACTAATACCCTATCACGTTAGTTCATATTGTGGGTTTTAAAATTATAAAAAATTGAACCAATATATTGCAGGTGTTGCGGGGATGAGGGGTTTAACGTGGGGGCGGATAGGGTGTTTTATGAGGATTGAGGTATAAAAAAGGGTGGGGAGGAGGTTTTAAGTATTGGGAGGGGGTTTCAACAAAAAGAGTTTGGGTCAATATCTCTTGAAATTAAGGGTATTCTTTAATATCCCACGATTGCTCGTGCTATGTGAGAGGTTCATAAGTGAAGTCCCCGTGGCTTCTCCTAAATACATTCCTTCTTCAAAAATGAGATCAAATCCAATTGTGGCAGTTGATACCAATTTGTCACCTCTTACTCTTCTTGTTTTGGTGGTAACTTTAGAACATTCATCTCTTCTTACCAAAATAAATTTTTCAAGTATCAATTGCAATTTTCTGATATTAAATCCCCCTGAGTTTATGATCCTCTCTAATGCTTTGTTTTAGTGTTTTTATCTAGGTCATGAGAGTTTTAGAACAGACATTCAAATTCAGTTCTACCACAATCACTAACTTCTTCTTCAATATATTCATCTTGCTTTCCATCATGATGGACGTCATTCTCAACTACAACATTATTAAAATCCTCATCATCTTGGGAAACTTCTTTGATATTCTAAATCTTCATTTCTTCTATATCTTTGGAGTCTTCCTTTCTTCTCCAACTCTTTCCATGAGGTACCTTCTGGATTTTCAAAAACTTGTCCTCATCTCCTATCATGTGTTTTGACCAATCATTGTCAACACACCAGAGATCTCCTTTATCTTGTGTTTCCATGGTAGTCAGACATTCTTCTTTCAAAGTTCTTTCTTTCCAAAGCTTCTTCTGCTTTGTAATGTCTTTTGATATTTCTGAGATTTCCATTAATTTTCAATTGCTTTATTTATGTCCATGGTTATGACAATTGAAGCACTCTAAATTTCTTTCTTGTAGAGGTGTAAAGGGGTTATAATTTCTCCTTTTAACTTGACCAATTATTTGATCGTCCTTGAGGTTATAGTTTTTAACCTTCAAACTTTTCCTTTCATATGCTCTACAATTTATAGCTTTGTGCCCAAAGTTAGAGCATGAAAAACAAGAACCAAATAAAATGTGAGGATACCTGTTTGTATTAACTTTCTTTGGAGTTCTCTTGAATTCCTTCTTGATGGGTGGAAACGATCTTCTGGAGTTTTGACCATTGCTTATATTTTCTTCTTATTTATTTTTGAATGTACTAAGAAGAGAAACTGCATAAGATTTTGAGCTAACTTTATTTTCTTCTTGATAATAACATATTCCATTTAATATTTTAGAACTATTTTCATATATTGTCTGGATAAATTTTGCATCAAGCTCTTTTCGTAAGTGAACTAGTTCTGCCTCCATTCTTTCACAGGTTAGTTATTTTTCTTTAAGATATTTCTCCAATATTTCTTCTATCCTACTTTCCTCTTGAATTTGGTGTTTTATATTGCTCATTATTTTCTTTGTCTCTTTTTCTTTTTGTCTGTGCTCTTCCTGTTGTTCAACTAAGAAAATTTCCAATTTTCTATATTTGTTTTTGTATCTTCTTAGTCCATTCAAAGCACTGAATAGTTATTTTTCCATATTAACCTCTACTTCATATTCTGACTCTTTCTTATGCTCAATTTCTTCTATCTCATTAGACTCTTCAATACCTAGAAAAAGGACTTCATCGTCACTAATCTCAGATGAAACGGTTGTCTTCTTATTTTGAGTAGAAATTATTTTTTCCTTCGTAATTTTTCTTATAGTGGAATTTTCCCTCTTTCTAGTATTGTTTGGTTTTGTCATCTTAATCTTCAGATTCTTCCTTGAGATAAGGACACTTGGCTTGAAATTTCCCAATTCTACCACAATTAAAACATTTGAAGGGTAGCTTGCCTTTGTACTTCCTTGATCCTTTCTGAAGTCTTTTAACAAAATTGGCTTCTTCTTCATCAGATTCTTCATCATTGTTGGTCTGAGATTTTTTCTTCTAGTTTTTTTTCTTGATTACTTTGAAATTTGCTTCTCCTTTTGGGAGATCATCAATACATATTCTTAATTCATAAGCGGTGAGGATTCCTTACAATTCATCCATGGTAAGATCTTCTAGCTTCTCTCAGTCTTCAAGAGTGGATACTTTGGGATTATATTCCATAGAAATTGTTCTTAGTATCTTTTCAACTAACTCATAGTCTGGTACTTCTATCCCAAAACCTTTGATTGTATTAACAATATTCTCAATTATTTCAAAGTACTTTGAAATATTTTCTTCAACATTAATTTTTAGACTTTCATATTGTACTTTGAGAGATTGAAGTTTGGCCATCTTTACTTTAGATTCTCTTGCATATATGGTTTCCAATTTGTCCCAAATCTCTTTTGCACTTTTATAGGTCAGTACTTGTGTAAGAACCTTCTTATTTATTCCATCTTGTAATCTATTTAAGGCCTTTGCATGTTCCCAAAATTTCTTCCTTTCTTTTGCTTTTATGGGAGTGACTTCTGGAACTTTATATCCTTCTTCAACAAATTCCCAAACTTCAAGACCAATGGACATCAGATAGTTTTTTATTCTAATCTTCCATAAAACATGTCACTCTTCACCATAAAATATGGGGTCTCTAAATGACATCTTCATCTGCTGATCCATAGTGGTTGTAATAGGATCTCCCTTCCAGTGGTTAAACTGTGGTGAAGGATCCTACTATGATACCAATTGATGGATTAGGTCTTGTCAATGAGAGGGGGGGTGAATCAGTGACACAAATTTAAACACATTTTATTTTATCTTAGCAAGTGTAAAAAAAAAAATTGGACACATTGTTTTAACGTGGAACCCAATACGGTAAACCACCAACACATTTCTATTATCTGCAAAACTTTGTTTTTACAATATACAATATTTATTTGCAAGAAACCACTTGCTGGTGACCATAATCCCCAAGTTTCTTAGACACTACTGAAGGATACACCCACACCCTAGTTTCTTCCTGCACCTACAGACAATGATACACCAATACCCTAATTCTCTAGCCACTACTGGAAGGAGGCTAAGACCTCCTTGCAGGCATGTAGCCTTCCCTAGCACCACCATTCCACCCTTGAATGTATTTTCATCATACTTCCATATCTTCTTAAAAACTATGTCTCTTGTTACTCTACTTTGGTCTGTGTCTTATGCTTTGGCTGCATAGTTTTGGATGACTGAGACACTTTACTTACCATTTGATCTTCTATTTATATATCTTTCAATCATCTCTTAAGACCATACACACTCCCTTTCAACATTATGACTCTTCGTATTTATGTTTAAACCATCACACCTTTACCAAACATACTTCATGCTTTTCTCCTTCACACCTCTTCAAATCTCTATAATTTATTTAATAATTTAGATTATATATCTATTATATTACTGATTTTTAATTAATTAATTAATTAAACTCTGTGATCTTCTCATGCCTTTGATATTCTTCCATTCTTAATCTTGTTGGCGTTATCATCTCTAGTTGCGGGTTTTCCTTTCTTTCAAGCTTCATCATCTCTAGATGTTGGGTGTGTTTCTCTCTCAAAAATTGGGCTTTATCTTCCATCTGTGGGATTAATTATCATGTGGGAACTACCATTTCCACACTTTCCTTTCATCTTTCTGCTTTCCGGACTGGCCATTCCACAAGCTCGTTTCCGTACTGCGGAAGACAGAAATTAGAAACTCAACTTCTCTAAGACTTTGTCTTTTTGCTTTCCACCTTTCCTCTTTCTAGACTGGATTTTCCATAGGATCCTTTCCACACTGCAGAATGCAGAAATTGGAAACTCAACTTTCCAAATTTTTGGTCTTTTTTCCTTTCTATCTTTCTTCTCCCACAACGGTCCTTTCGTCGTTGTATTTCTGCACTTTCCTTTTCCACAAATTGGAATGCAAAAATCGAAAACTCAACTTTTCCACGACTTCAAAATTTTTATTTCCATAGTTCCACACATGCACTTCCATTCCTGCAACACTTTTTTTGAACCGTCGATCTGCTTGCGAAACTATTCTCGGTCGTCCAATATTTGATCCTTTGCGGAACTTCACCTTTTCCGCCTGTTTGTCCTAAAAATGTCAATTTATTTTTCCCTATCCTTCTATCTACCCTAGATTATTCTGGTTGCCTTTTCATTTTCTTTTATGTTTCGATGGTTTGATTGTCATTGTTAATTTATCTTTTTAGCTTAGGGATCATATGGTTTCTTCAATTTAGCTCCAAGTTTGATAAATCATTTGAGTGTGGTTATAATAAAGCATATAGCTATATTTGGCAATGTGATTATGACATGTTGGATATTCCAATCTAATCTGGTAGCATGCTTCATTCTTTCCATAAACTAGCATGCTGTCAGATTGTCAAGTTTTAACCTTGCGCAGGTTCCAAAGCAGGGTAATTTTTAGTGGCAAAATTTCGCCAATTGACTATCTTTTTTTTTCGAAAAATAAATTCGCTAGTTGGTGTCTAATATCGCCTATATTTACATCAAATATGTTTTTTTATCATAATATTCGCCAAAATTTATACATTTCAGTGTTAATTTTATGTTTCATATTTAATATTTTCCAACCTATATATAAACGTGTTTTTTCAAACCAGAATAGTCGCCTAGAATACTATACTTAAGTATAATATTAGAATCCTTAAAAAATACCCTGTTTCAAAGCCATACCCAACAATGATGGTCTATATGCTCAGATGTTGGGTTTTGTAAATGAGCTTGTACGATGACATTTAGCCTTGTTTTTACAGTTGTCAGAGGAGCAGTTCAGTCCCAAATCCAAGCATCATAGAAAATTTGATGTTTTGTACTCCACGGGTTGTATGAGGCAGTGACTTACTTTTATAAGGGTTCCATGTGTTCTTCTTTAGCTCCCACCTTCATTTTTTCATCCACGACCTTGGATACAGTTATGGTTTCAGAGAAGAAACATAGTGGTAATGTGCTTAAGATCAAACCCCAAAAACACTCGTTGGGTTAATGATTTTCAAATAGTTACAGTTAAATTGAGAGAGGTTGGTTGGTTTTCTCTTTGCGAAAGGATTAAGGATCGCGATGCAGAACTATCAAAGTATTTTTCTCTTAATTTTAAGTGGATAGTGGTAAAGTTTGATGAGTTTGAACTCTCTGTAACTGAAGAATCTATTGCACAATCTATCGGTGTCATGCCTAAGGGAGAGAAATGGTTTAAGAGATAGCCCATAAATAAGAACCTTGATGATTTTCTCCATCCTACGCATAGGAACCCTAATTGGAGCCAGGATATTTCGAGAACCTTCTTGTTTGAACGATGGCACAATATCTTACAAATTGTTCAGAGATATGTGACCTACGAAGGGTGAATTGCTACAATTTACCTTTATCATATGGCGGTTTCTGTTACACATTTCAGTTGTTGGTAAGCAAGCAATTGGAGAAAACAATAGGTCTTGGTCTCATTTTATGTTCTGGTATGGTTTAAGAGTTGAGTCTGGGTGAACCGATTTAAATAATAAAAAGCAAACCACTGTAAATAAAAAGGTGTAAAGACTCCTATCAAAATGGAAGTATCTAGTGAACCCAATTCGTGTCTTGAGACTAAAATTGTAGAAGAAAAAATTATACATAAAACTGCTAAGTTTGAACAAAGTGAAGAATTGAAATGGGTTAGCACAAGTGAGGTTTTGGTTGGGCAAACAGAAAAAGATGAAATCATGAAATGAGATATTTATATGGATAAATTTTCAAACCCTACAGAGAGTTCTTCCATGCCAATAGAGATAGGTTGAAGACCCAGAATTTGCCTTGAAAACAAATTGAGGTTGAATTTTAAAGCAGTGCTAGATCCCAAAAATTAAAAAAAGTTAGACTGTTAATGTGCAAGATTCGTCAAGTGGTGATGAAGAGAACCTGGAAGAGCACATTGCTTCATTTATTTTAGATGCAAAAGAAAAGGTTGTATACAAACTTGAACTTGTTGAACCTTCAAAGGAACAAGTAAATATGGATGAGGACATTCATGAGGAATCAGATGTTATAATGAAAGAGTTCAAGAAAAATAAAAAGCATAGGAAAGTTGAACAATTCAGGCTTCAGAATAAGCATGTGATCCAAATTAATGATGGCTTGATGCAAATGAACAAAATGTTAAAACAAGATTTGCATGAGGTGAACAAGAAGTACTTAGAGCTGGTACAGGTGGCAAGGGAAGAAGTTAAAAGGAGAAAGTTGGCACAGGAACAGAATATTCGGCTTGCTAGAGAGAAGGAAGAGATCGAGAAGAAATTAACTCAGCTCCAAAAAGGAATGCAACATATTGCAAAAGAAGGTACATGCGTTGGAAGACATTGCTGCACTAACAGAAGATGCTAGGAGACTTTAATAAGACACATGTCATAGTTAGTTGATACTCTTTCTATTTTTAGTAGACTTAGATCCAAAGAAAGTGGATCTAGGAATAGTTCATCTAGAGACCTCTTTTCCTATATATTGTAAAATTTTGTTTGAACAATGGGGGGACTGATGAGGGTTGAGAACCTACAGTTACTCATGTTACAATATGATTTACATATGCTTATGTGAGGATTTTTTTGGTTGATGAATGATTTTTTATTACTGGGAGCCAGGTTTAAAACTGTATGTTGTTATAATGTTTAGTGATTCTATTTGAATTTTTTATTGCACTTTTTATTTTATATAGATGTCTTCTGTATGAATTCCTGTGCAAGCAAATGAATATTATTGTAAATAGATATTTGAAATGTATTTTTGAATGTCTGATTTCCATATGATGCAATGAGATTGGAACTGTTTGTTGTCTTTTATTTTTATTATGATTTTATATCTTCTAATTATATCCTTATGTATTCAAACATATGATGTTTTCATATCCTTCACTGGAATGTTCATGATTATTTTATGATTTTTTGATCCATCTTTGTATCCAAAATGAACAAAAATTATCCTTTGAAATTTGAGGTGCCTAAACTTTGCTACCCTGCAATCTACTTGGCAAACTTCTGGGAAAACACCTCCTATTCTTTGCAGAACTGATCCTTAACCATCGGAACTCATGCAGAATTATTTCTGACAACCAATTTTAGATTGAATGCAGATCTCACCGTGACTTTGCAAATCTACACGGTTTCTTTTCTTTAACACTTAATCTCAACATGCAAACTAACATTTTTCTCTTGTTTTGGCAGATTGATATTTCACTCATGTAAGAACCAAATGAGAATCTAACTTCATGGATGGATAGCCAGTTCATCAGGGAGCAGGATCATGTCATCTTTAGATCTTACTGACACACACACATATTCTTGAGGACATTTGAAAATAGTCTTCCAACCTTTTGTTATAACACCTAGACAAATTTCTTAGTCTGATCTAAGAGGTCCATAACTTCTTCCTCAACTACTTCCAAGACAATCTAAATACATGGTCAGGTAGATAAAACACAATTCTACAAGACCCCTATGTTCTGCGAGCATTTATTCTAACCCATGATTTAGGACGGTCATTCTCTTAGACCCTCTTAGACTAGTTTTGACTATTTATCCATACTTAGTCAATTTTCTGATTTTTACCAATTGCCATATTTCTCTAGAATGATGTCACATCATCTGCTTTGTCATCATAGGCAATGTCTCTTACCAATTTACCATCAATTATGTTATTCTATGCCTTTATATCTGCCATTTTATTATTCATGCCATGTCATCACTACCTTTGTCTTTCCTTTGACTTATACTGAGTTCATTCTTCCATCATGTCCTTGGTTATTCCTTTGTCACCACTGAACTCTTTTTGAAATCAATGAAAACTATAATCCATATTTCCAATAGATTTATCTTGGGAAGTCCTTATGGGGGAGAAAACCCAACAAAAATTCCTTGATATAGACTTCAACCAAGTACAATGTAAGACCCAGAAATAACAGTAGTTTCTTCCTCTCTCTCAGATGGATTGTTTGTTTTCTCTCTAGCGAACTTGCTCGAGTGTCGAGTATTAGGATATTTAGACACTTAGGAGTTACTTAATATCAACTTGTTTAATATATCCATTAGGTAAAGTGTGTTTCTTTAGTATGAATTAGTATGCATTTGTAAATATTCTAATTTGATGATCACGATATGTTTTAGACATAAAGTGATCTGATGGTTCAACTTCTCTTAGATCATACCTACCATTGATCCTTGGCTTAACACCCAATTGGTCCATGATATCTATTTAAAGAGCATGGAGGTTCCTTGGCTAGTTGATCGATTATGAGAAGCTCATTTGTAACTTTCTTTCTTTTGCATAATAAATTGCTCCAAGTAGCTATTTGGCTAGGGTCGTAGACTGTTTCCCTCTCGAGGGTTTTAACCATGTCAAAACATCGATGTGTTGATCTGTGATCTATTTGTGTGAGTGGTTGTTACTAGTGTTCGGTATTTTGGGAGTACCCTATGTACCCGATCATGGTATCAGAGCGTTTATGAAGAGTCGCTTCCGTTTGTGATCTAGATCTTGAACCAGTGTTGTCAAAACTTTGAAAGGGTTTATGATTATGGAATTTTTGTGCATTTGTGGCCTATGGGAGGTGTTCCATTGCGTCCAAAGCATTTTTTTCATTTGGAAATAGTTTTTGTTTCATCAAAAATCATTTATGTTTGCTCCAAAAACACCCATTTCGGCAGATCTGAAGGTATAATGTTACAGTGACGGATTTATTTTATTTTTTTTATTAAATCTCATATATTTATCAGTTTTATTATTTAGATCTTTATTATTTTTTTGGTCTCAAATTTTTTCCTTCTCTATCTGCATATGCTCTTTGTCGTACACCTTGCATGATGGCAGCGAATCAAAAACAGAAACAGAAAGGGTTTTCTTGGTTGTGTATGCTCTTTGTCATGCACCTTGTNAAAAAATAGAGAGAAAACATAGAATTTATGAGTAATCTAATGAAATCTAACTCCACAAGTGTGTAAATTTTGTTTTTGTTTTTGTTTTTCGATTTGTGGAGTGATTTGCAGGAAAAAGAAGAAAGCACAGAAATCAAGAGAGAAGAGTTAAAAAAAAGTTGCTTTACTGTAAACTTAGCTCATTCCTTATTTCCTTCTTTTACGTACCTTTTAAACTTAGTTCACTTGGTCCAAAGTTGTTTTATTTCTTAATAGGTCTTGATTTCAAGTCTTATTAAGTTACTTTTTAGTGCATGCAATTTATATTTTCAAGTTACTTTATTGTAAAATTGCATCTCACTTAAATAAAATAAAATAAAAAGTGAATCACTTAAATTCTTTTTATTGCCACACTATTCAAAGTACCTTTATTGTAAAAGTGAACATCACTTATTTTACGAAAGTGATTCACTTAAAAGCAACTTTCTTGTAAGTGATTGTCAAAGGTTCTTTTTGGGAAGAAGGGGGTTCTTTTTTTTAGTTAGTCAAGTTAATATCTGCCACGTCACTATTGGGGACATCTTCAACATTTTCTTTGATCAAGGAAACTTCATCATTCAGAATCGGTTTTTAGTGCCGTTTTTTTTTTAAAGGCCTAATTTTTTGAGCTATTTGCATCCAGATAATTAGTTTCTATTTTTTTATCTATTATCTTACCGTATGGCCGCCCCTTGTGATATTCCACTTGTCAATTCTAACTATTTCTCATAGAAATCTCATATGGAAGATGTTCTACAAAGTAGGGGACTTTTCATAATTATCTCAAGGAAAGGAACAGAACCCGCTAATAATGATAAGAAAATAAAACCAGCAAATAGATGTGATAAATCACGTGGATTGATTGGGATCTCAATCTCTACTGATTTGCGATCCCACATATTTGGAATTGATGAACCTAATAAAGCTTGGGAAAAGTTGGAATCTATGTTTGGTAAACACAATGAAATTCGAAGTCATCAACTTGAGAATGAGTTGATTTCTTTGAATCAAGTGATTTTTCATGCATTCAAGATTATTTATCTAAGTATAAAAATATTAGACTCTTATGTGAAGAATACAAGATTAAGAAAGAAGACAAACAATGTATTTATCATATTCTTTCCAAACTTGGACTTGCATATTTTGTTTTTGTATCTACATTTTACTCTATTATAGCGGATTTCACCACTCCAGGTGAATCACACTTTGTATGGCCTTCCCCTGTCCCGCTGCAGACTCTTTAGACCCCATGGACCATATTTTATCCTTTGATGTTTCCTTGATCATCCCTAAAACTATATAAAAAAGGATATACGCGGATTTTTACCCGATAACCGCGTACAGACGCGGGTTTGACCCCTATAACCGCGTACATCAAGATGTGTGCATAATCCAAATCCTTTTGGAGTTTTCCTTGACATGGATCCGACTCATTTGACTCCTGGCCTTCCATATGCCTTGAGATCGCTCAGATTTGACCCTTCATTATCCCTTGTGAAGCTATATAAGGAACCCCTTGGTACATTGAAGGCATATAGAGAGATTGAAAGCAACGAAACTATAGTCCATTGTTGCCAGAATTTATGCTTGAGTCTGCATCCCTTTGTCCCTTTGGAGCACTTTTGTGTTCTTCCCAAGATTTCCTTTTGCTAGTGATCTTGCTATCGTGAGATGGAGGATTGAGGTGGTGGAGGCCCAAGTGGGGGATTCAGTTTCTCCAATTCGCAGACGTGCCGTCAGAGGTTGTATCTATCTTGTAATCTCTGATTCATATTAATAAGAACTATCTTTTCCTATCCAATGATGTGTATTTGATTGAATATTGTATCCATTGGAATATGTCAAATGCTTTTACATTATTGATTATATATGCTAGAATAGATCTAACACCATGATATATAGTGTACTTGTATTGTTTACTTGTTGTTGAGGAAGTATTATATCAATTCAAGCTGAAGATTGGAAAGCTCAACAGGGATCTACTTCAACCGTCCGGAATAAGGTACAAGGTCTCATCCTTTAGTGTTAGACATTTTATTTATATTGCATATTGGGAAAGATTGATTTCTGGAGTCAAAGCTGTCTATTGTGGTACCCCAAGCCATAGTAATTTCTCTCCGTAACAGAATTGGTGACTCCGCTGGGGATGTTCCTTGTTTTTATTTGGGAGTTTGCAGGCACAATGGGCTTGATGTTCTTGAGTTGCTCTTTGTTTCTCCTTGTTTCTGTGTTGCATTTTATTGTATGTTCATCCATTGACACTCCCCTTTATTTGTTTGACCCTTAGCCTACTTTTTACCACTGCCTTCTCTGTATACGCAGGTTTTTGGCCAAACGTCGCATACATATGTGGATTTTTGGCCAAATGTCACGTACATACGTGGATTTTTGGCCAAAAGTCGCGTATACACTCAGGTTTTTGGCCAAAATCCACGTATACACTCAGGTTTTTGGCCAAAAGTCGTGTATATATGCAACTGTTCTTTAAACAGTCACGTACATCCTCCCTTTTGGTGAGTTTGATGTTGTGTGAAGTTGTTGGGTGGGTTGTGAGTGTGGTTGGGTCTTCCTTGGGTCTGATGTTGTCTTTTGGATGCTTCTTTTGTGACCAGAGACCGCTTTTTCATTGATTTTTCTTTGAAAGTAGTTTTAATCATTTATCCTTTTTTTTTCCATTAGTGCATTACTATTTTTTGTCTCAGTGTCTTGCTGGGCTTGTCTTTTATACTTGCTGCAGAGACTGAGAGTTTTAGATGAATTTTATTTCATTTTTCATTCTTTTATATTGAAAAATACAAGGTAATTGCACTCTTAGTTGCATCTTAGATATGGATTTGAGGAGGTACTTGCATTGGATTGCTTGAATGAGAGTTGTGTTTAGGCTTTCATATAGGAAGGATTGCATTGGAATTCATAAAGGAATATATATTTATGCATCTCATGTAGTGGCATACCCTATTTTTCATTTGACAGAGATTGCACTTAGCATTGTTTGTTATGGTGTGCATATTTATTTCACTGCTGAGTCATAATGTCATTAGTTGCACAACCATTTCCCTTTGAGTAATTACAGCCAATTAAAATCAACGCTAATTAAAATGAATTACACTCTTTTCTTTTCTAGGGTGCACCAACAAGCTTAGGTTTTAGGATCTTGGAATAGTTCATTGTAAGTCAATTCTCCAAGATCACTAAACAACAACATCTAGGTGTCTGTCCAGGTGAGTGTGTGAAATCCTTGGTATAACCATCATTCTTAGGATCCTCCTCTCAAACGAGAGTTAAGCACGAGGCAGTGTGAGCGGTTATTGATTGGGATGACCCCTAGTCATAACTGAGTAGTACCGGAGATATTTCTAGGATTGTATTCGTATATGGGGGCTCTTTAGAGAGTTTCGGGCTTTGCTACCCTACCCATACGGTCAATCCCGCCTGCGACTGTCCGCTTGAGCTTTGATTATATTGAGGTGACCTTAGTGACCTTACCTAGGATATCGAGGGGGTACTTGTAGAGGTTATTTTGTAGGTGTCCCGAACAGGTAAGGGTCGGACAGTACAGTCGCTTTATGCATTGAAGCTGAGGGCCACTATAATTGGTTACGTACCTCCGCTTGTAGTGTATGGGAGTTTCGAGCCTCTCCTAGGCGAGACATACCTGCTGCATTCAGGAGCTCACATATCCTCCCCTTGGTTTGCTTGTATTTTGGTTGTATATTTTCTTAGGAGTGTGCTCTTTGTGCACTAGTTGGCCTTTGGGATCGTGGTTACTTGAGTATATTTATGCTCTCTTGAGTTTGGGTCCTTTTATTTTCGGCATGCCTAGTATCCTATCACTCGTCCTTGGTCCTAGTGCAGACCCTGGTGTCAGACTTGGGGGCATCACAGCCCCTTACCATGCTCATAAATTTGGGAATGGTCATATTCCATCCTCTACTCCATTTGTGGAGGATTTTTATTTTTTCACTCGTTCTTTACACCAGTGGTCACCCTCATGGGGGTGGTAGTGGATGTGTGAACGTTGGGTCTATACCTTACTTCCCTTTTTATGTCCCATCATTCACCGCATTGTTTCCTTTGGGTGCTATTGTCATGGTCATTCCTCCCTATATCCTATGGTTTGGATTCTTTATTGACTATTTTGGGTTGTCTTGGACTAATATGGTTGTCATGTAGGGTCCAATTTTTGTACACTCTCCCCGAGGTTTCGACCCATTCGTGCCTGTCACAGGTATTATGTCTGAACTGGAATATAGGTTAGGATTTCACATCCACTTGCACTTATGCATTGCCTTATGACCGTTCCATATTAACCTTAGGTACGAACCCATTCCATGGTATCACAGAACCTTCATGCTGCTGTTAGAAGTGGTACTATGTGAATGATAGAGCTTTCCTATACATGGGTGTCCTAGTTAACTCCCCTTTTCATTTGGTACCCATGCTGTGAGTCCTCTCTTAGGTCCGGGAGTCCGTTGTATAGTACTGCCATGACATTTCGCAAGAGCCTCATACTCCTCTTGATCTTATGCTGGCCTGTTTCCCTCCAGACTCCCCTTATGTCAAGTTGTGAATGCATTATCATGAGCTTTTCCTGCCTTATTGAGCTTTATTCTAGCTCCGCAGACATTGCGTTTCAGCCATATAGCCTAATCTTGTCTCATGTCTAGCCATGCAGAGCCATTTTTATATCCTTCGCAGCGTGATTCCCTTTTTATTGGGAGGATATTTTCCCCCGAGTGTCGATATCCTACACATGTATCCTTGCATTGAGCATAGGTATGTTCCACTGCTTGGAACTAGTTTGTTTTCCCTTATGACACTCGTCTCCTCCTAGTTTGTAACTATAAAGCTAGTTTATTCTTTTTTCAAGCTTTTCAAATAACTGAAAAAGTCCAAAAAAATAAAAAAACCAAAAATCCGGACAAGGAAAGATGTTATCTTTGGCAGCTGTCGATTCGTGTCGCCTTCGAATAGAGCACTATATATCACATCCATTGGTTGGGTTATAGTTTGACTAAGGAGCTGTACTCGTTTATCTAAGTTTATCTCCACCGACTGGTTAAGCTTCCAGTCCCTATGGAGCCTCTGTTGATGCCTCCTGTGTCACAGAGATGTCCCAGTTTGTATATCGAGTCTATGATGCCTTCATTCAGTCACCATACACCATTATTCTCTTGTTCTAAGGAAGTTGAAACCTGTGTCAGCCATTCCTCAGTTATCTTGACTTTGCATGTCAACCATTCCCGGTACAGTTACTGGTTCATGCACTTTATGATCGAGTCCTTCCACATTAGACAGCTTTGCTTAGTACCTCATGTTGGAGGATGGGGGATTCCTTAATGCCCTCCTTTCAGCAGATTTCATCCCATCGACTTCAGATCATTTATTCTGGGATTGGAATCTAGAGTCCTTTTGAGTGCCTTGAGACTTGCAGTCATCAGTGGTAGGTTCTCTCGCCATCGACAGTTTCTTGGGAATACATCAATGTCCCTTGATCGATGGATTCTCTCAAGTGTTTGACCTCAACACATCTATTCACACTTGTTAGTTTGCACTCTAGTACCTTGATTCCCATTTTCATTATCGGTGGGTAATCTCGCGTCTGTTAACGGTATACATCAATGACCGGTAATCAGACAATGGACTACTATGTTCGACCTCGACACCTCTATTCGCATAGTAGGAGATGTACTCGTAGCAGTTTGTGTAGAAGACCTTCCAGACTGGTGGCATCTCTTATATGCTACCTCCTTGATCATGCCAGTGTTCATGAGATTTCAGCTCTCGTGACTTGATTCCAGTGTATGTCAGACATTTCCAGCCACTATGGATATTTTGATCTATTGTATATCTTCAGCCATTTTGGAGATCATGGTCCTTTGTATATCTTCATCATGGAGATTCTGATCTATGTATATTGTACGTGGTGATGACCACATATGTGATATCATGTATTATGCCTATTCATGGCCATTGTACTCTTATGTATCCGAGACTGCTATATGTCCTTGCAATTATATGCAGAGTTGTATCATTGTACTATGCTGATTGGGTGGCTGGTCTTCCATTTGGGATCCTTCATCAATCCACTTCTGGGATGGACTTATAATGTATTTCGGCCATCGTATGACCCCTCTGACCTCACACATTAGGGGGCATCTGTTATAGTGGATTTCACCACTCCAGGTGAATCACACTTTGTATGGCCTTCCCCTGTCCCGCTGCAAACTCTTTAGACCCCATGGACCATGTTTTATCCTTTGATGTTTCCTTGATCATCCCTAAAACTATATAAAAAAGGATATACGCGGCTTTTTACCCGATAACCGCATACATACGCGGGTTTGACCCCTATAACCGCGTACATCAAGATGTGTGCATAATCCAAATCCTTTTGGAGTTTTCCTTGACATGGATCCGACTCATTTGAATCTTGGCCTTCCATATGCCTTGAGATCGCTCGGATTCGACCCTTCATTATCCCTTGTGAAGCTATATAAGGAACCCCTTGGTACATTGAAGGCATATAGAGAGATTGAAAGCAACGAAGCTATAGTCCATTGTTGTCGGAATTTATGCTTGAGTCTGCATCCCTTTGTCCCTTTGGAGCACTTGTGTGTTCTTCCCAAGCTTTCCTTTTGCTAGTGAGATTTCTATCGTGAGATGGAGGATTGAGGTGGTGGAGGCACAAGTGGGGGATTCAGTTTCTCCGGTTCGCAGACGTGCCATCAGAGGTTGTATCTATCTTGTAATCTCTGATTCATATTAATAAGAACTATCTTTTCCTGTCCAATGATGTGTATTTGATTGAATATTGTATCCATTGGAATATGTCAAATGCTTTTACATTATTGATTATATATGCTAGAATAGATCTAACACCATGATATATAGTATGCTTGTATTGTTTACTTTTTGTTGAGGAAGTATTATATCAATTCAAGATGAAGATTGGAAAGCTTAACGGGGATCTACTTCAACCGTTCGGAATAAGGTACGAGGTCTGATCATTTACTGTTAGACATTTTATTTCTATTGCATATTGGGAAAGATTGATTTCTGGAGTCAAAGCTATCTGTTGTGATACCCCAAGCCATAGGAATTTCTCTCTGTAACATACTCCATGAAAGAATCCTTGATTACAGCTAGCTATCAAGAGCCTAGTCTTGAATCCTTTTATGATTCCTTAATTAGAGACAAAGATAAGCCCATTCATCTTGGAATAATTAATAACGTAAATACATCTGGGAAAGCCTTATCGTCCCAACAAAAATAAAAGTCCAAGCCTCCCAAGAAACATAATTTTTGCAATAATAAGCCAAACAAGGGTCTCAAACCCTCTCAGTCAGCTCCTTCTTTAAAAAATGACAAAGGATCTAAGCCAAAAGGAAAGAAGACTAAGCGCCATTGCAATTTTTGTGGGAAATATAATCATGATGAATCTAAGTGTTTCAAGAAGATGGAAGCCTTGGAAGCATCAATGAAGAAGCACCACATCAGCCTAGATTCATCTTCTGAATCTAACTCTCATGGACATGCACATTGTGCTTCTGGTTACTCTTATACTGCATCTTCTTCTTCTACTTCAAATGAATGGCTCATTTATTCTTGAGCATCTTATCATATGGCTAAGGATCAAGCCATCTTTTCTACTATGCATGAATGTAACACCAAACAAATATTTGTTGGTGATGATAGTTATGTAAGTGTTGTAGGATATAGAACAGTTCCACTAGAAAATGGTCATTTTAGTGATGTACTATGTGTTCCAAGAATTTTCTACAATTTGTTATCAGTTTATCAAATCACTCATTCCAGTGAAGGTAAAACTGTGACGTTTACACCTCACCAAGTTCTAATCAAGGATTTTAAAGATCCTCAAAATGTCCTTGCTACTGGAATTGTTGATGATATTACCAAGTTGTACAAATTTAACGAATTTGGGTCATCACTTTTTCCTTCAATTTTTGTTGCTCATAGTGATAACTTGAGCAGACTTTGGCATGAGCGATTTGGTCACTTGAATTATCGCTCATTGCAACAACTATGTAAAGTAAATATGGTAAAAGGTCTTATGATGGTATCTTGCAGGGATGGTGTTTGTTTCAGTTGTGTACTTGAAAAACATCTTGGCACGCCTCGGTTCCCTTGGAGCTTGTGCATAGTGACTTGTGTGGTCCTCTTCCATTTGCTTCCTTTTCTGGTTTCAAATATTTCTTAACTTTCATTGATGACTACTCCAGACGCACTTGGGTTTATTTCCTAAAACTTAATAGTGAAGTATTCAACATGTTCTTGGCCTACAAGGCCCTTGTTGAAAAACAATCTATTCATCAAATTATTAAGCTAAGATCTGGCAATGGAGGGGAATATGTTAACAAAAATTTGACTACTTTCTTCATTGAACAAGGAGTCCAACAACAACACGATGTTCCATATACACCACAGCAAAATGGTGTAGCTGAACGAAAGAACCGCACTTTAAAAAAATTGGCTAATTGTATGATCCAATCTAAGGTACTAAGTCTTCAATATTGGGTTGAGGCCATAAATTGGGAAAATTACATAGTTAATCGCACACCCACTAAATTTTTACAAGGTATAACACCGGAAGAAGCATGGAGTAAAATTAAACTAGATGTAGGTCACTTCCGTGTGTTTGGTATTGAAGCATGGGCTCACATTCCGGATGAAAAATGGAAAGCATTGCAGCTTAAAATTGAAAAGTGCATACTTGTTGGATATTTTGAAAATGTAAAAGGTTATAGACTTCTTCAGCCACATTCTCATGATATAATCATTAGAAGAGATGTTAAATTTGATGAAAATATCTTGTCCTGTGAGCCTAACTTGGCAGGTGTTCCATCCTTGGCCTGCGAGCCTGATTTGGTGATTGTGCCTTCTTCTACTTCCACTTTCCTTGACAAGTTTCCAACTCCCGTGATGAAAGTGAGGATGAAAATCCACCTCCACCTGCTCATGTTCTTGCAATTGCACCAGCACAAATGATTCCTCAATGGGTCTATTCAACATGTGAATAAGTTGGTGATCTTGTTGGTGATCCTAGAGATCAACACCGTACACGTTCTCAGTTTCAGTGAGCCTCTTCTCTTTTGGCTCAAGTTTCCAAGAATCATGATCCAGAAACTTTTGCAGAAGCTTTATGAAATCCAGATTACGATGCAGCTATGGATGAAGAATATCGTTCCTTAATGGTGAATGATACTTGGGATCTTGTTCCTCTTCCAAAAGGAATAAAACTTGTCAGATGTAAATAGGTCCACAGAACTAATTATGCATCAGATGGAAGTGTTGAAAGACTTAAGGCAAGGTTAGTTGCCAAATATTTTTCCCAATTTTGAAATGTCAGACTTAGGACATTTGCATTATTTTCTTGGTCTCCAAGTCTTGCAAACCAAAGAAGGAATCTTTCTTTCCCAATCTAAGTATGCTTGTGACCTTCTTCGTCACTTTTACATCGAAGATTGTAAACCAGCCCCTTCTCCCTTCCAGTCTGGAGTTAAAATTTCTACCACTTGTACTTCCCCTAAAGTAGATGCCACCTTGTATCGTCAGCTTATTGGCAGTCTCTTATACTTGACTCATTCATGTCCTGACCTTTCCTTTTTCGTTGGTCGTGTTTCCCATTATATGCAAACACCTCATTAAAGTCACTGGAAAGCAGCAAAAAGAATACTTCGATGTATTCAAGGTACAATTCAGTTTGGGATTCATTACAGTACAGGGGGGAAACCTTTATTGGTTGGTTTCACTGATTTAGATTGGGTCGACGATCCTGATAATCGAAAGTCTGCTGCAAGTTATGTTTTTAGTCTGGGATCTGGACCTATCACTTGGGATTGTAAGAAACAACAAGATCTTTCTCTTTCTTCAACAGAAGCAAAATATCAAGCCGTAGTTAATGCCAGTTAGGAAGTTGTATGGCTTCAACAGATTCTTTAAGAGTTTGTATTTGAGCAGTAGCAGCCTAATCCACTTTGGTGCGACAATCAAAGTTCCATCAAGCTTGTCAAAGATCCAATTCTACATCAATGCAGCAAACACATTGAGATACACATGCACTTCATCACAAATCTTGTTCATGATCATGTTCTTGAAGTGCTCTATTGCCCTACATATGATCAAGTTGTAGACATCTTCACCAAGTCTCTTACAGAAGCGAAGTTTTCTAAACTTCAATCTATGTTGGGATTTCAGGAATGTGTCATTAAGGGGGGATAGGCTCTAATGCCTCCTTCCTTCTCCTAATAGTGTCACTTTTCTAAATCCTTCAATCCTATCTCAAGTTGTTCTTAAGGGGGGATGTTAAGATATTTAGACACCTAGGAGTTAGTTAAGATCAACTTGTGTGATATATCCATTAGGTAAAGTGTGTTTCTTCAGTATGCATTAGTATGCATTTGTAAATATTCTAATCCGACGGTCACGATATGTTCTAGACATAAAGTGATCCAACGGTTCAACTTCTCTTAGATCATACCTACCATTGATCTGTGGCTTAACACCCGATTGGTCCACGATCTCTATTTAAAGAGGAGGGAGGGTCCTTGGCTAGTTGATCGATTATGAGAAGCTCATTTGTAACATTCTTTCTTTTGCATAATAAATTGCTCAAAGTATCTATTTGGTTGGGGTCGTGGACCGTTTCCCTCTCGAGGGTTTTAACCACGTCAAAACATCGGTGTGTTGATATGTGATTTGTTTGTGTGAGTGGTTGTTCTTGGTGTTCGGAATTTTGGGAGTACCCTGTGTACCCGAACATCGAGTGTGTCCAAATGAGGGATGTGCCTCACCTATTTATATACATCAGTTGAGAAGCCTAAAAACCCATCAGGGATGACTTCTCCTGTAACACCGTGGTTTTGACCCTGTTTGCATTAAATGTATATGATGTATACATTGTAATTAATCATGGTGTGGGGCTATAGGAAAAATCCCCACTATCGATTATCGTTATATGTTCGGTAATTAAAATTGATGCCAGTGGTATTTTGTGCTTGCCAAGCACATTATAAATTAGATGTCATGTAAATATGCATTTTAATTAAAAATACCCACAACCAACTATGTCAATGCAACAATAATGAGAAGGGGCATAATTTCCTAAGGATAGGGGGGGGAATATTTAACCTTTGGGCCCAATGGGGAAATGCCAAATGTTAGAGGGAGAACCCATCAAATTGACATCTACCTTTCTTGTCTCATTCACCCAATCATTTATTACTACCAAAAATTGGTTGGGTTGGTTATTGCATGGGATGGGAAAGGTATGACATCCCAAATTCGAATTGGAGAAGCCATCAGTTATTGGGAGATGCATTTTGAATCCTTGGGCTAGCAAAAACCCAAAAACGTAGGCCATTATACCATGCTTCCATATTTTTTATGTTATCCTCACCATTTTTCCTTCATGTAGGCTCTCTCAAGCATTCTGAACTTGCTATGTGTGAAACCATTCACGTTTTTGGTCTTCCCCACAATTTTGGAGCTCTTGGCATTCATCATTCACGTCATCTGTAGTGATATTCCTTTTTCCTAGGGATGGGAAGTGTTTTTTTCAATGCTTAGTGATTGGGATCACTCCTAGGCGATTTTATGTTGTTTCCACCTCTCCACAATTGGGGAAATTCATTGTTTAGTGTTTCCCAACGAGTGGGAGAACCAAGCCACAAATTTTGGGTGCTGTTGAAGTCGTTTTTGCCATCTTAGGGCCATAAACGACTTTGGAATTTGAGTTTCTCAGCCTGAGTTGTTTCTACCCAGTTGCCATACCCAATTTTAGTCTCTATGGTGTTTTTCCTTCAGTCCAGAACTGTTATCGTTGTGTGCATATCATTTTTTGGCCTTTGAACTGTCTTTGGGTGTGGAAATGGGGTCTAAGATTTCTTGACAAACCTAGTGTGTGCATGATCCTCATAGACAAAGCTAGAGGGATGGATTTCTTCTTTACACCCCATGAAAAGAAATGGAAGGGAAGGCGTAGACCGAGGGACTGTGTAGCAGAGAAGGCGATGCCTCCTTGTGTTGGGTGTGTGTGGATGTTTTAGAAGTCGGGCTAGTTCTGGTGCAGGTGTCCATACCTCTTGGATTGAGCACACTAGCTTAGCATCCAACCTTTCCATCTCCCTGTTATCCTGATAAACCCAACTGTGTTGGCTTGGCTGAGTTTTGTGCATCCTTGGCTACGTGTGAGCCTGCTAGTTTCCCCTTATTCCTTTCGGAATCATGCCCAGCTCTGGGGTGTGATTGTTGCTGAGTGATTGATGAGCACACTGGCCTATGGTTGGCTAGAATGTTGTAGTGGCGTAGCTAGTTGTGAGACAAGCTTATGTTAAAGATAAGTATCTCTTGTTTATCTTGTCTCTACAATTAAATTACTATGAAAATCTGAAATGCTTGAATGTGAATATCATGTATTACTTCTATTGTTTATTGAATGATATGTTGCATATATGTGTGTTTTTATTTCACTGCATTTTATACCTTATGTTCATGGGGCTTAGTTTCCTGGATTGTTAGCATTATAGTCGCGTCCTCTCGCTAGTAGAAGGGTGGGGATGTGACAGATTCATGTCAGATCTCTTAGGTTGCAGTATTGGGTCTCTATGGGCCAAGAAAATAAATTGACAGAGTTGGGGGTAACTTCTGTTGAGTACGGGTCAACAGAGAAAATTTTGAATTTTTCTAAGTAAGGGGTGTTCTATATGTCAGCTGAGAAACCCGAAGCAGAGCCACAACGGCAGATGACAATCCAAGATCCTCCTAGTAGAGACTTCGACAGTTTCTTCCCCGACACAATGGGAGTAAAATGAAGTTTGAGCCGCTATAGCGGCTAGGTCGCCTAGAGGGAGCCGACATGGACGAGCCGATACACGGCACATAGAACTCAATTTTCAAGCCACTACGGTGACGACTAAACTAGGAAGTTTTTCTGACGGCGTTTGACACGGAAGGAAAATACCAACAATTTTCTAAGTGTCAATGGCGGAGGCTGGATTGATAAGTTTGAGCTGGCATAGCGGCGGTCGAAAAAATATGCAGGAGCCGCTACGGCGAACGAAAGAGAAAAACCAAGCTGCAACGATGGCTAGAAGAGGATAATATTTTCGATGCAACGACAAGCGAAAATCAGAGAAAGGGCTGTGACAGCGGCTGGTTTGGTAGGATTAAGCCGCAACTATGTTGGATGGAAGAGGAAGAGTCTTTCGGTGCTTAGCGACGAATAGAAAACAAAGAACGAGCCGTAATGGCGGCTGGAAACCAAAAATCGAGTTGTTGCGGTGGCAAAAGGGAGAAGATGATGGAGCTGCTACGGCGACGTGCAGAAAAAGATGTTGGAGCTGCAACGCGATGGGTGGAAAAGGAAGATGGAGCCGATACGTCAGCTGAGTTTCATAGATTGGAAGAAAACTGAAGTTTGAGCTGATACAGAGAATTTAACAGGGATTTTTAGCATATTTTTCAGTGGAATTTCAGGGGCAATAAAGATGAAAAATGGCAGTTTCCTTATGGGCCAGATTGCACGAAAACGAATAATTTACAAAAAAAAAATGAGGGCGCTTCCCTCAACCCCCATCATCACCCTAAGACAAACGTTCTTTGGGAAGGAAAATTTTATGTTTTGACAAAGTTGTCAATGTATTATTTTTACAAGTAAAGGTGAGTAATGTATAACTCATGTGAATGTTATGTGGCTAACAGCTGTATGTATTAACACATTTTGCATAATTATAGTTACCTTCAAATGCAACATTCTAGATAGTGCAGTTTGGTAAAGTACGTTGTGGTTCATCCATGAGAACCCATGACGGATAGGATGCACGAGATTCCTACGAACGTGCGCAAGATGCCATGGGAGAAAATGCTAGAGTTGGAAATGATGATATAGAGTCTAATGGAAGGAGATTCCAAGAAACACCACCAGATATTGCAACCACCATGAGAAGCTTGATTAAAACCCAGGAAGAGCAGCATCAGTTGAATGTTGCTATGTTGCAGAGTTTGACATACTTGTAAAGAAACATGGACTCTGGACATGGTACAATAAAACTTGAAGGTAGTAAGAGCAATACTAGATGAAGAAGAAGGACTTCTAGTAGATCATCTAAATTAGAAGAATCCAATGGGGATTCAAGCTCTTCTTCTCGCAAGAACAAGAAAAAGAGGCGCCACATGTATCGTTCTTGAGATAAATTCAAGAAGGCTAAACCTCCTACTTTTGATGGTGACGTAAAGACTGGACAAGAGGCTAAAGCTTGGATTCTTGGGATAAAGAAGTGTTTCCAAGTTCAGGATTATTCGGGAAACATGAAGGCAAGGGTTTCCATATCCAATCTGAATGGAAGGGAATCCATTTGGTGGGAGAAATTCAAGTAAGTAAAGAGGATCAGTTGAAGGAGACTTAAGTGGAAACAATTCAAGAAGTATTTCAAGCAAAAATACCTCTTTGACAAGTATTATGATGAAAAAATTAAGGACTTTCATGAGCTGAGGTTGGGACAGCAGAACATGGAAGAGTATGCAAATAAGTTCTTGGAATTGTTAAGGTATGTCAGGTACATCAAAGATGAAAAGGTGAAGATCCATCATTTTCTGAGTGGATTTCCTCAGCCTTACAATGATAGAATTGATTTTTATGAACCTAGAACTCTAGAAGAAGCAATAAGGAAGGCTAAGTACTGCTATGAGCAAAGAAAAGGAAAACCTGATTACTAGAAGACATGGAAGGACGAAAGGAACGAGAAGTCTACCCAAAGGAAGAAAGGTTTCAAACCTTCTAACTTCAGGAATTAGCAAAAGCAACCGTCACAAGCTGAGAAGCAACCAGCCAAAGTGATGGGAGAAAAGCCTAAAGAGACACAGCAGAATAGAGGACCACTCCAATGTTGGAAATGTGGAGGACCCCACATGCGTAGGAATTGTCCACTTGAGAATGAGAGCACAATTCCAGCTTACAACATTCAAGAGGCAGAAACAGTGGGTCAAGTAGCAATATTCGTCCCTAGGATCTATATAGCACTGGAGGACCGCTAGGAAGATCACTAGTCAACTGTGGTTGAAGTTGCAGGTAATATTGTTAAGCAATATGTTTATATTTTGATTGACCTTGGTTCTACTCATAGTTACATTACTCCTAGAGTAGTGGAGATTTGTGCTTTCAAGAAATTAAAGCATACGAAATCTTGGTTAGTTCAGCTAGCCACTGGAACTAAGAGAAAGGTTAGTGAAGTGGTAGAGAAATGTCCATTGGTTATGAATGGATTGATCACTTGTGTAGATATGAATGTTCTACCACTTGGTTCCTATGATGTTCTCATCGGAATAGATTGGTTAGAATCTCACAGAGTGAAGCTTGACTGTTACAATAAGACTTTTGAATGCATGGATGAGGAAGGGAACCCAAGAGTTGTGAAAGGAATTCCAAAGTTGGTTTCTGTGAGGCTTATTTCAGCTATGCAATTGAAGAAATTATGTAGGAAAGGTTGCTAGTTATATGCAGCCCATATTTTGGAGGAAACAGAGAATGAAGCTCCTAGGTTGGAGGATTTTCATGTGTTGCAGGAATTCAAGGATATGTTTCCTGATAATATTCCATGTCTTCCTCTGGAAAGGGACATTGAATTCACAATTGAACTTGTGCCAGGAGTATTACCAATGTCCAAGACACCCTACAGGATGAATACACTAGAAATTGTAGAGTTAAAGATGCAATTGCAAGAGTTGTTGGAGAAGAATTATATCATGCCAAGTGTGGCTCCTTTGGGGAACACCAATTCTGTTTGTGAAGAAGAAAGATGGTACACTTAGATTGTGCATTGATTACAGACAGTTTAACAAGGTTACTGTGAAGAACAAATATCCTTTTCCTAGGATTGATGACCTCTTTGATCAAATGAGAGGAGCAAAGGTATTTTTGAATATTGACTTGAGATATGGCTACCATCAGGTAAGAATCAAGGACAACAACATTCATAAGACAGGCTTCAGAACAAGGTATGGACATTATGAGTTTGTAGTGGTACCATTTGGTCTCACAAATGCACCAGCTACATTTATGTGCCTTATGAATAGTGTCTTCGGCAAGTATTTGGACAAGTTTGTTCTTGTTTTCTTTGACGACATTCTTATTTATTCTAAGAATGAGGAAGAGCATGAAGAACATTTGAGATTGAATTTGCAATTGCTCAGAAAACATAAGCTGTATGCAAAGTTGAGCAAGTGTGACTTCTATAGAGATAGAATTCAGTATTTGGGTCACATTATCTTAGAAGAGCGTATATCAGTACACCCTGAGAAGATTGAGGCAATTATGAATTAGCCTACTCCAAGGAATGTGACAAATGTAAGATATTTTATGGGACTTGCAGGATACTATAGGAGATTCATTGAAGGATTCTCCAAGGTTGCACACGCCATCACTTCCTTTCAAAGGAAGGGTATAAATTTTGAATGGAAATCGAAGTGTGAAGAAATATTCCAGTGATTGAAGAATATTCTCACATGTGCACCAGTCTTGAAAGTTGCAAACCCAGAAAAAGATTTTGTGGTGTGTACTAATGAATGCGGACAAGGACTAGGAGGAGTTCTTATGCAGGACAACCACGTGATATGTTATGAGTCAAGAAAGCTGAAGGAGCATGAGAATAACTATGCCACTCATGATCTCGAGCTTGCATCCATAGTACATGCTCTCAAGATGTAGAGGCATTACTTGATGGGTAGGAGATTTGAGCAAAGGACAGACCATTGTGGTCTGAAGTACTTGTTTGATCAGCCAACGTTGAATGCTAGGAAAGCTAGATGGCTGAAGTTTTTATGTGATTTTGATTTTGAAATCAAGCACATAAAAGGAAATGAGAACAAGGTAGCTGATGCACTCAGTAGAAAGGTACAAGAAATGCATGTGGCATCTCTTAGTATTTTCCAGTCAGATTTGAGACAGCAGATTGTTAATCATACTGCTGAAGATGAATTGTATGAGCAGGTAAAAGACAAGTTGTGGAAGCAAAGCCTTGAGAAGAAGTATGAGGGATATAAATTGGAAGAAGATGGAATTCTTACGTATAAGAATAGAGTCTATATTCCAAATGTAGCATATTTCAGGATAATGGTTATAGACGAGATCCACCAAGCTCCATATTCTAGTCATCCAGGATATTAGAAGATGATTGCTATAGCCAGGAAGCAGTAATTTTGGCCAGGAATGAAAAAGGACATGGCTGAGTATATTTTCAGCATGTGAAGGTTGAGCATCAACACCTGGTAGGTTTGTTGTAGCCTTTTCCAATTCCATAATGTAAAGGGGAAGTTATTTCTATGGATTTTATTACAGGATTTCCAATGACTTGGAGACAACATGATTCCATCATGGTTGTGGTGGACAAGTTGACAAAGGGAGCACATTTAATACCGGTTAAGTCTATGCATAAGACTGATGACATTGCAAAGATCTTCATGAAGGATATTTTCAAATTGGATGGATTGCCTAAGGAAATAGTCTCTAACAGAGATGTCAAGTTCAGTTCCAATTTTTGGAAGGGGTTATTTGCAGATTCGGTTACAAAGTTGATCTTCAGCACTGCCTACCATCCTCAGACTGATAGGAAGACAGAGAGAGTAAATCAAGTGGTTGAAGGCATGCTTCACATGTATGTAATGGACAAACCAACCAAGTGGGAAGATTACTTACACTTGGTAGATTTTTCCTATAACAATGGACAACAAGCATCCTTGGGGATGAGTCCATATGAAGCTTTGTATGGAAGAAGGTGTAGGACACCAGTGACTTGGGATAACCCAGTGAACAGGGTTGTGCTTGGTCCATAATTACTCAAGGAGATGGAACAAGAAGTTGTAAAGATCAGGTATAATCTAAAAATATCCTAGGACAGACAGAAAAGCTATGCAGATAAGCATAGGGTGAATAGAGAGTTCAGTGTTGTGGATCATGTTTAACTCAGAGTGAGGGCAAAGAAGAGTTCCTTGAAACTTGGAAGTTGTGCCAAGCTGTCACCTAGATATTGTGGGCCGTTTGAAGTGCTTGAAAGAATAGGGCTAGTTGCATATAGACTTGCATTTCCTGCTAGCACTAGAGCTCATAATGTTTTTCATGTTTCTTTGCTTAAGAAATATGTACATGATCCTAACCATGTGATAAATTGGGATGTGATTCAGGTGGAAACCGAGAGTTCCAAATCGAGCCAATGTGCATCCTCGACAGGAAGGTCACAATGTTCCAGAACCAAGACATAGGTCAGGTAAAGGTGCAATGGGAGCACTACGATCCTAAAGAGGCTACATGGGAGCTAGAGGATGCCATGCGATTGGCATAGCTATTTTTGTTCAATTCCGCGGAACACTGAGGCGATGCCAGTGTAACATTTTGTCAATATTGTAAAGCACTGAGGACAATGCTATTGAAGGGGGAGGGGAATGTAACACCCCGATTTTTACCCCATTTTCATTAAATGTATATGATGTATATATTGTAATTAATCATGGTGTGGAGCTATAGGAAAAATACCCACCATAGATTATAGCTATATGTTCGACGATTAAAATCGATGACGATGGTATTTTGTGCTAGCCAGACACATTATAAATTAGAAATCATGTAAATATGCATTTTAATTAAAAATACCCACAACCAGCTATGTCAATGCAACAATAATGAGAAGGGGCATGATTTCCTAAGCATAGGGGGGGGGGATATTTAACCTTTGGGGCCAATGGGGAAAATCCAAATGTCAAAGGGAGAACCCATCAAACTATCAACTACCTTTCTTGTATCATTCACCCAATTATTTATTACTAACAGAAATTGGTTGGGTTGGTTATTGCATGGGATGGGAAAGGTATGACAACCCAAATTCAAATTGGAGAAGCCATCAGTTATTCGGAAACGCGTTTTGACTCCTTGGGCAAGAAAAAACCCAAAAACATAGGCCATTCTACCATGCTTCCATGTTTTTGATGTTATCCTCACCATTTTTCCTTCACATAGGCTCTCTCAGGCATTCTGAACTTGCTATGTATGAAACCATTCATGTGTTTGGTCTTCCCCGTGATTTTGGAGCTCCTATCATTCACCATTCATGTCCTCTATAGTGATATTCATTTTTCCCAGGGATGGGAAGTGTTTCTGTCAATGCTCAGTGATTGGGATCACTCCTGGGCATTTTTATGTTGTTTCCACCTCTCCATGGTTGGGGAAATTTGTTGTTTAGTGTTTCCAAATGAGTGGGAGAACCAAGCCACACATTTTGAATTCTGTTGAAGTCATTTTGGCCATGTTAGGGGCATAAACGACTCTAGAATTCGAGTTCCTTAGCCTGAGTTGTTTCTACCCAGTTGCCATACCCGATTTTGGTCTCTGTGGTGTTTTTCCTTCAGTCCATAACTGTTATCGCTGTGTGCATACCGTTTTTTGGCCTTTGATATGTATTTGGGTGTGGAAATGGGGTCTGAGCTTTGTTGACAAACCTAGTGTGTGCAGGAGACTCACATACAGAGCTAGAGGGTTGGATTTATTCTTTACACCCCCTAAATAGCACTAGAAGGGAAGGTATAGCCCAAGGGACTGTGTAGTAGAGAAGGGGATGCTTCCTTGTGTTAGGTGTGTGTGGATATTTTAGAAGTCAGGATAGTTCTGGTGTAGGTTTCCATAGCTCTTGGATTGAGCTCACTAGATTAGCAGCCAACCTTTCTATCTCCCTGTTAGCCTAATAAACCCAACTGTGTTGGCTTGGTTGAGTTTTGTGCATCCTTGGCTACATGTGAGCCTTTTATTTTCCCCTTGTTCCTTGTGCAATCATGCCCAGATCGGGGGTGGTAGTGTTGCTGAGTGATTGATGAGCACACTGGCCTATGGTTGGGTGGAACGTTGCAGCGACACAGCTGGTTGCGAGACAAGCTTCTGTTAAAGATAAGTATCTCTTGTTTATCTTGTCTCTGCAATTAAATTACTATGAAAATGTGAAATGCTTGAATTTGAATATCATGTATTCTTATGTTGTTTATTGAATGATATGTTGCATCTATGCATGTTTTTATTTTACTGCATTTTATAGCTTATGTTCATGCGGCTTAGTTTCCTGGATTGTTAGCATTATAGTTGCGTCCTCTCGCTGGTAGAAGGGTGGGGACATGACATCTCCTCTCAACTAGGGCCAACTTGTATTAGGATACTCAAAATAACATTTAATAATACTTTTGTGGGTATTATTGACCCAACTTATAACAAAGGTTTTACCTCAATACTTTTGCATGACCAAGTACGTCAATAACATCTCTAAAAGGAGGAATAACAATAATAACAATACAAGTATAATAGAATATCTTCCGAAGTTACATTTCTTTAACAATTTTCTTTTCAAATATAAAAAGAAAATACAAAGAAAGATGAACTCAATATGGATTTTCCATTGATACGGTGGCCTATATGTGTATTACATGGTTTTGTACTTCCCCTTCTTTGCTTCCAATATCTCATTCACTTTATCTAGTCAAACTATGGAATAACACACTATAACAAGAATGTAAACCCTTCATTTCATAGTGTCTTGATGTTGAATATTTCTTGATATTCATCTATGGTTGTGATTAGGATTTTTGCATGCATCAATTATTGACCAAGGTTAGGGTCTTTGACCCTAAAATCTTCTTGAGAGTTTAGATATGGCTAGTTTGACATGTGTGAGTAATGGCAGCTAACATGCCATCCACTTGGCAGCATGGTGGTCAACATAATAGGTCAAATTATGCAAGGTATAAATTCCCCATATGAACTCTAATTGAAGTGATATTTGCACTATTGGAAAGCCCTCAATGTGTAGAGAAATTTCAAGATATTATGGACTATGTCTGTAAATTGTTGGAATGACTTGGGCAGACCCAGGTTTACTTTGATGTACCAACAAAACCCCTAGCTCACTGGCCCTTTCGGCAACAGACCGCAGAACAGCCTGAAGTCTCACCCGAAGTGATATTGGATGGGGTGGTTGAAGAATCAAGTTTCCTCAACCAGGTTCTGTAGCATCCTAGTGCCTCGTGACTTTTCTTTGCCAGCGAGATCTCTCTATAAGGGAGATTTCTCTCTTCCTAGCTGACTCTACTATGGAAATGACTCTTATCGCATCGCAGCCTCTAGGACGATGCGCAAACTTTCCCTTCTCCTCAACTCTTCAGCTGCGATATCTCACACCGTAGCTCCTCCGACAGTGCGATATCACCTTTCTATACTACGATATTTTCTACAGTAAGACTCAATGTGACTCTTAAGGTCTAAAGGATTTCTCTTGGGGTATAATAGCTCAGTTAACCTTCAACAGGGTGTTAAACAACCTTACTTAAGCTTCTACAGTTCAACACACTTAACATCAACTATACTCAACTTGCTGGACTAAATATGCAGAAGTCGCTCAACACAGTAGCTATTAACTATTATGAATCAAGCACTGATAAACTCATACACCGAACAATGGCTACATTCAACTCGCATATAACCTTCTATGTACTGTAAACGGAAGGATAACATCCATACATTCATTAACTGATAAGCAAAGTTCATGTAATAGATAACATATAGCAAATAAGCAAAGCACAATCACATGAAACAGTCGCACAACACACAGGTTTTACGTGGTTCATTTCCAAGGGGGGGAAACTACGTCCATAGGAACTGGTTTTTATATTATATTTTGAGAGAGTAAACACAGTTCCGCTGCAACCTATTATGCAGCTTGAGATCTTTGGGAAACTCCACACACACAGCCAGGAACCCTTCTCTCTTAGATCTCTTCTCTTTCTATATTGCCTTCTTCTTACAATATCTCCTTTCTCTCTCTCTCTCTCTCAATCCCTGCGGATTGTTACATTCATGCTCAAGGAGCCAGCTACCGGTTATAGTAAGATAACTACAGACTGAATAACAAAACCAGAGCTCGACTCTTTCTCAATATTTTACAATACTGATAACAACTAACTGTATAACTATCTGAATGTCTAACCTTTTACAATACAAAATACATGCTTAAATAGGTGGCCCAAAGGTCTCACCATGATACAACACTGTGGGCCTATCCCAACAGTAACCCAAAAACCCTAACTGTGACAGTTGGCCTATCTGTACTTTGAACTACCGCTTTCTATCACACCACAGCTTTCTACAGTCTTCCACGATTTCGGCGCTGAACGTGGGTATGGGCACCCCTTCCTTGGTTGCTCCCCTTCTGTCCTTTGTATTCAATACCTCGGCCCATTTCTCTTCCATTTATGAGGGTAGCTAAGCCCTCCTGTCTTCGTCGCTGCCTTAAGTACAGTGGTTGAGCTCTCTCTTCTCAGTCGTTGCCTTAAGTGCAGTGGTTGAGCTCTCTCTTCTCGGCCGCTGCCTTAAGTGCAGTGGTTGAGCTCTCTCTTCTCGGCCGCTTCAGGTACTGTTTCTTTTGACTTTCTTGTTCCGATATAGCAGCTTTTCCTCTAGTTGCAGGGCCCTGCTCCAATAGTCCCCTAACACTCACTTGTGGCTCATCCCCGAGCCACTAACAGCTGGCTTTTCTTGCTGTAGCTTCTCCTTGGCTTCCTGCGAAGTCCTTGCGAATCTCTCTCTGAGTCCTATGACATCTTTGTCCATAGCTTCGACACAGTCTTGTGCCGCTTCAAGCATAGCTTGACTAATTAGGAGGTCTTTTGTGCTATCGATTTCACTTTTACTCGTTTGTGCTTTCTATCATCTTTGGCATTGTCATCTGTAAACTTAGTTCATAGGTCTCTCTTATCTTTTTGTGAATCAGCAGCTCCCTTAAGGATCTTGAGCTTTTGAGAAGCCTTCCACAGATATCCTTTCCTCTTTATCTGGGTTAGAACTCGTATCACAAAGAAAATATAAATTTGTATCTTCCAGCCTTCTCAAACATTTCATTCAATCTGGATCCTTCTATACGAAAACTATACAAACCATGAATTCCATTCCGAGAACAAGCCTTTGTCTGCATGCTGAAGTTCTGCTTGTTTGGTTTGTTTTCCCCTTTCACTTTTCTTCTCAACAAATCGCTCTGGGTGTTCACGCTGCCTATGATTTCCATATTTTCTTTTCTTTGCCTCTACAATCTCTTGTTCTTCTCTTAGCTGATGAGATAGGTCATCTTCCTTCTCCCGTTGCCTTCTTTTTCTCATTTTTAATTTCTTCCTGTTTGTAGATTTCTTCTCATCATTCTTCTACTCTATTTTCTTATCTTCAGTGATCTTCTCGTCTTTCTTCTTCTCTTCAGCAAAGTCTTTGATGACATCTTCTACATCCTGCGCTTGACTCGTCATCATTGGCATCTATCTGACCTGTGATGCACCTAATTTCACAACCTTGGGCGGCGGTGTCATAGCAGACTCGAGGCCACCACGCTGGAATCGTCGCACAACGTCTTCTAAAGGTTCCTTCTCGGACATAAACCACCTGGTGCAATACTCTGGACTGGCAATGGCTGCAAAATTGGGGAAAACTAGCACTCTGTAATTGGAGTATCTCTGCACAGGGAAAACTCTACAAGCTGCTCTATAACTCTCAGAAATCGCAAAAGTAACCCTTATGTTTTAATGATATGTGTATTTATAATGAAGGCGATAATCTCTAAAGTAACGGTCGCTTAGACTGGACCCATTGGTGACATTTATTGCATGGATAAGACAATAGCCGTCGTCCCGATCCTCATTAATTGCTGAAAATCCGATCAAATTTCCCTCAAAAATTGTGTACAAGCGTCGGTCTCGACCAAGATTTACCAAATCTGGGAAAATCACTGTATTGTTGGCAAATCTAGGGCAACGGATACCTTTCATATCTGGATTAACTGCTTGTCAGAAGGCGAAGTGACTGGCCCTCTATCCCTTTTCATCATTGGCTACGTGGCACGGGAAACATCGCCTCACTGCGATGTCACACCGCATCATCCTAAACCAAAATGCTGGCATGAGACTCCGCAACGTTCAAAAACTCCGCAAGCATCCTATGGCTTGCGCAAAATAAACTTTGCTGCTGCGATTCCTCATACTTGGTTTTTTTTTTTAAGTGCAAACTAGTTATAGGAGCGATGCCTCCTTTCAACTACACTGGACATCTGCACCATCATAAACTATCTGAGTTAGGGCTGGGAGGTGGAGTGGCTATCACTATAAATCTTAAGCCTACTACCATTAATCAAAGTAGGAAGAAACTCCCCGTTCAGTTTGTTGAGCTGAACGGCACCTCCTTCTGTAATTTGTTGAATCTGATATGGCCCTAACCAATGCGTCTTGAACTTCCCTGGAAACTTAATAAACTTGCTGTCATAGAGGAGTACTAGGTCTCCTGTCTGAAAAATCTTGCTCTTAATGTGCCTGTCATGCCAAGATTTTTCTCGTGCCTTCTGCACTTTTTGATGAAATCCTGCGATGAATCTGTCTTCTTCTAAGGCAAGCAACTGTGCTAGTCTTTCATTCATCGTATCTGTATCAGCCATCTCGGTAATTTGAGCAACTATTAAATTGGGAATAATATATTCCATAAGCATAACATCCTCTTGTCCATACACCAAGCTGAAAGGTGTGTGTCCTGTAAGTTTCTTGCATGTAGTCCTATAAGCCCATAATACAGCATTAACCCTGAGGTCCCAATCGTCTCTTTGGATGTTACAGATCTTAGTAAGAGCATTTTCTAGAATCTTGTTAAAAGCCTCCATCGTACCATTAGCTTGTGGGTGGTAGGGAGTGCTCTTATTATTCTGTATCTGAAATTCCTCCGTCAAGGCCTGGATAGTGCGATTCAGAAAGTGTGTGCCTTGATCACTCATCAAAATTGTTGGACATCCAAATCTACTAATGATGTTTTCAAAGATAAACTAAACAGCTGTGGCAGCATCACAATTCCTTATTGCTTTGGCCTCTGCCCACCTGGTGAGGTATTTTGTTCTTGTGATGATGTATCTCATACCAGTTCATTTCCCTGGTGGGTTGATAGGACCCACGAAATCTATATCCCACTTGTCAAATGCGCGTAGGGTAATCTTTGGTTGCAGTGGCATTTCATCTCTCCGTGAAGGTTTTCCTACCCTCTAGTAGATATCACAGCATCTGCAAAACTCCTTAGTGTCTTTCTGCAAAGTAGGCCACCATAATCCTGCAGCTATAATTTTCTAGGCAGTCGAATTTCCTGCAAAATGACCTCCTACGGTACCTGAATGTGCTTCCCTGATAATGGCCTCTTTCTCATGCGACATAACGCATCTACACAGGACTTCATCTGGACCTAGCTTATATAGATGTCCTATGATCAAAGTGAAATCTGTTGCTTTAACAACTAATTGTTTCTTGTGCTGCTTAGTAAAGTCAACGGGTGCCCACCCTGTAGTGAGAAAGTGAATAATATCTGCGTAATACTCATCTGCGATCTGGATAGAAAATAATTGCGCATCTGGCAAATTATCCTCTAAATTACTTGGTTCTTCTCCTGAATCTATCCGCGAGAGATGATCAGGTCCGACATTCAATCTTCTTGGTTTTACAATAATTTCAAAATCATACTCCTAAAATAGGAGTAACCATCTGCAGATCCTTCCTCCTAACACTGGCTTATTGACCAAGTATTTTAAAGCAGAATGGTCAGTGAACATCTTGAATGGGGCACCCAACAGGTAGTTCCTGAACTTCTGTAGAGCATACACCATAGCTAATCCTTCCCTTTCTGTAGTGGTGTAGTGCTTTTCTACGGTAGATAACTTTCTGCTTGAGTATGCAATAGGGTGATCGATACCCCCTTCTCCTGGTTGTGTTAAGACAATCCCCAGTGAAATGCTAGATGCATCCACATGTACATGAAATGGCTTGGTCCAATCTGGAAATACTAAGATGGGTGTTGTAACCATCTTCTCTTTAAGAGTGTCTAAACTTTGCTAGCATTCCTCATTCCATAGGAATTTCACGTCTTTCTTTAACAACTTTTCCATAGGTGCTGTGATCTTTGCATAACCCTTGATGAATTTTCTATAGTACCCTGTATGACCGAGCACTGTCCTCAATTGCTTGACTGAGTTGGGTGCTAGAAGATTTACAATGATGACAATCTTTGCAGGATCTACCATCAAGCCTTGTCTGCAAATAATATGACCCAACAAAATACCAAATGGTGCATAGAATATACATTTCTTCAAGTTAAGAGAAATCTGATATTGCCGACATTTCTCTAACATGAGCCTTAAATCTCCTATATGGTATTTGATTAATCCAAATACAGTCCAATCATCAAAATAGACTTCTAAGAATTTATGGATGTAGTCCTTAAAGACAGCAACTACTACTCTAGAAAAAATAGCTTGTGCATTTTTAAGACCAAAGGGCATTACCATATACTGGAATGAGCCTCATTCTGTCGCAAAGGTGGTCTTATGTCGGTCCTCTGGATGGATTCTGGTCTGGTGATAGCCTGAAAATCCATCAGTGAAGGAGTAGGCCTCCTGTCCTCCCACATTGTCTAAAACTTCATCAGTAAACGGTGTCGAAAATGGGTCATGAAGTGATGCGTTGTTGAGTTTGTGCAAATAGACACAAATCCTGATTTCTCCTTTGGTTTTCTTTTCCTGCACAACCATGGGACTAACCCATTCGCTCTCTTCTATAGGCTCAATGATGCCTGCTGCTAGCATCTTATCAATCTCATCTTTAACTTTTTCTTTATAACATGGATTTAATCTGTATGGACGCTGCTTAACTGGCCTAGCATCCTCCTTCAATGGTATCCTCATGACTCCAAAATATCCTACTCTTCCCTTCATCTCTGTGAACTTAGTGGGAAATAAGTCCTGATAGTCATGTAACAAATCTATGATGTGTCCTACCGTTTCATCATCCCAATAGTCTCCAATAGAGGCAAACTTTGGTTCTGCTTCTGTGCCAATATTGATATTTTTAATCTTGATAGGCTCTGTGATAGCTGGAATCTCTAGCTTCGGTCCCTCAACTTTGCGGGTCCCTTCTGACTCTGGAATGTTGATACCGTGAGGATCATCATCCTCATCATCTGGCTCTTCTGTGAATTTGTAACACTCTAGCGTATCTTCTAATTGGATGGCCCAATCGGGCTGAGCGTACACTGATAGGGTACAGTCATCAAATATCTTAGCCTTCATAATTTCTAGAGCCTGATCAATGCTTGGATACTCATATTCAAAAGTGAAAGTGAGTTCAAAGCTGTCTATCATAACTAGCCATGTAATGGTTCCTCTGCGCAACTCTGTCTCAGTATACCAGTTCCTTGGTATTGTGTCTAAAGTGTGAATGAATAGGTGAACCCGTTCATCCTCTAGAATATCCGACCAATTCTGTTCACAAGTCTTAATATGTGACCTGGGGTCACTTTCTCCTGTATAACTCTGCTGGAACTGCTCCTTGTCATTAGAGAATCTGATCGCCATCAATCTCTTAAAATCATCCCATGATGCGATATGTTCTTTATGTGCATGCCACCATCTTGTAGGTGTGGCTCTTACTGCAAGGTCGATGTTAACACCCAAAAATGGTTAACTACCTCATCTACCCCATTTCATGGCTCATTCGTCCATTTACCTACCATATTTCCTTGAAAATCCCACTAAATGCCTCCAAAAGGCCATAAAACCATTTAAAAAGGCTCTAAAAGGCCTAAAATGCCTCCAAAAGGCCCAAAAACCCCTTTTTCCTCCAAAAATAACCAAAATTCCTCCAAAAATAGCAAAAATCCCCAAAATGGAAGAAAAGGAATAAAAATAATGAGGAAAAAGGAGGAAAACCCTAAAAAGGGCCAAAAACCCTAAACAAGCTGCCCTAAACCACATGGTTTCCAAAAACCATGGGCAAGCACTTCACCACTAAAAAACTATAAATAAGTGGTGAAGCCCCCTCATTTCACATCCACAGTCATAAGCACCCTTACTCTGCCAAAACATCTCGTGAAACCCTAGCTTACCATCAAGCTATTTTCACCTTTGAGACCCCTTTTGGCCTATTTTTCCACCATCGGAGAAGGAGAAGGAGCAGCTCGGAGCTCGGAGCCACCGACATCGGACCAGCGCAACGGACTCCACCAGCCTCCACATTGGAGGTAATACTAATAAAAACACCATTACACATTTCATTATTGTCTTTTACTTCCTGTCATTTACTTTTTCTGCTTTAGCTTAGTTTTTACTTTTCAGTTTATTTTTGTTTCATTGAACTGCTACTAAGGATTCCAGATTCCTTAGTAGGTGCTCATCAGCACAAGCTAGGGTGAAAACCCTAGCTACAGTCGATAACTGCCATCCTCTGCTCATGAGGGATGTCCTGCTCAAACTGCTGTAAAAATTCATTGAAATCTGCTAAGCCATCAAACGACGAAATATCCTTAATCTCTGCTCCAATCCATCGCAGTGACTTAGTCATAAATGCACATCTACGAGTTGAGACTTCATAAAGTCTATTCTGCCAATTTTCTAAACCAACCTCGGAATCCGATGTGCATGAGTTGTCGCATCGCCAACTAATATTTCCTTCTGCAGTGGGATTGATGTAATCACTCTGGTTAGTAGTCATCTGATAGAGGCTCTCCATATTACGCACCTCTTCCTCTGCACTTATAGGTTCAATATATCGAGGACCCTGAAAAGGATCCAACGGTGTGATGACTCGAATCTGTTTATCTTCAAAGGTCATTTGTCTTTTCTTCAAATCAATAACAGCCATGTTATCAATTGCCCAATCAATACCTAATAAAGCGGGATATGGTCTGCTATCATCAATAATTTCTATGACTTCAAAATATGCAAAGCTGCGAACTCCGTCATTATCAACTGGTACTTGCAGTAATCGACCCAGTGGCAATACCCTCTACTGATTGGCTAATTGCAGATGGATTGGTGATCTGGCTAACTTAGGGCTACCCATCTGTTCCCATGTCTGCTTAGTCAGAACATTTACATCTGATCCTAAATCTAGGATTACCTCATCCATTTCAAATTCTTCAATTTGTGCTGTGAGTCTCATTTCTCTTCCTGTTCTTGTATGGCCCATAATATTATGAACAGCACGCTGCACACTACTCATGGAAGAAGAGTGCTGACACTGATCTATGATGCGCTGAAGCTCTCCTATGGCTTTCTCATTTCTTACGAGTTTCAAGCAACTCCACAGGAAGGATTGTACACTTCCTGTCAACTCATCCTCTTTTCACCTTCCAAATGTGGTAGCCTGCGATATATGCACAAGACTAACGCCACAAGGTTTTTGTTGCGGTACGCCCCTACAAGAAAATACCTGTGATCCTGACGGTGTAAGGTCAGTAAAGAAAGTTTTAGCTTGCTGAAACATTTCTTTTTTCTTCTGCAGGTCAAGTGGTGTTGATTTATTAGTGGATTTGCGCACCCACTCCGAACCTGTATTCTTTTTGGCATCCTGCGATGTCCTACTAGTGGAAGCACCGCTGCGAGTCACAATATTGATTCTTGGTTCTGGTTCATTCTGCTCAGCAGCAATAAGCTAGATATTCTGGTTTACTGCTGACTTAGGATCCCTAATCTTGGCTATCAAGATAGGACACTCTTCTATAGTATGATCATAGGACTCGCAATATTTACATGTTGAAGTAGGATTATGACAATCCCTAGCATAATGTGCTATGGCTCCACAATTGTAACAAATAATCGGTCCACGGCCACAGCCAAAGCCTCCTCCACGGCCAAAGCCTCCACCATGACCTCGTCCTCTGAATCCTCCACCACGGCCATCATGAGCTGGTTCATGCTGTGGTCCTGCTGCTGGACCTGATGTCTTTGAATGGACTCTGTAGAAGTCATGTTTTCTCTCTATCATGAGATCATAATCTCTGCAATTATTTTCATCATGTCCTACTGACTTACAGAAGTTACAGTATAAGTTCTTAGGAGTTTGTACATACTTTTGAATTAAAGGGCATTCCTGTGTTCTATGTCCTCATTTTCTACAAATTTCACACCATGGCCCTTGAGTCTGTACTAAGGGGTTAGGAGCCCCACTTGCTAGATACTCAACAAATACTGGACAGTTATCTTTGGTGTGGCCATGTCCTTTACACTTTATACACCATAATTCTTCTACAACCTATTTTCCTTTCTTAATCTCATGTAGCTGTAAGGTGAGATTGGCTAACTGATTCTGTAGGTTTGTCATACCTGTACAAGTCTCGGCTAGAGGTGAAGCCTCTAGTTTCATTTCCATCTCCAATGCTTCATCCTGCGTATGGATTTTCTATTGCATTAGTGGCAGTCTGATATGAGGGATCAGTGCTACAATGAACCATTCCTTATGCTGCTCCGATGCAAACTCAAAGCTAACTTGGTCTATAAGGGCTTTAAATTTTTTATCAAAATCCCATACTGACTCTGTGGGTAACTGTTTGATGTCTTTAATTTCTGTGATACATTGTGACTCAGACTTGGGTTTCTTAAATTCTTTGACCATTGCGGTCCTGACCTGTACAAGAGTTCTGATCTGTGCTGAGGTATACTTCATATACCATGTTAAAGCTCTATCTCTAAGTGTAGTGGCCAACTGAAAAATCTTAGTATTGTCATCCTGGATCTGTTTAATGGTCCATACAGCTTCACATAAGAACCAATGTTGTTCTGGGTCTTCTGCCCCTGTACCCCTAAAGGTAGGTAATTTCATGTCATCCCCCATTCTATTTCTACATGGTGGATTCTGATTTGCTGTATTACTACCACTTGGCAGTGTAACTGTCGGTGATGTAGAGGTAGTATGTACTGTATGTGAACTACTATATGGAGTTCCCGCGGGATTATTCTGAGTCCCGGTCGGTTTCTGTGGGGTGTAAGGGTGGTAAGGGATACCCCCTACTGTTCTTTCTGTATTACTTTGACTCTGTTCCCTAGTACTATCTAAACTGTCTTCAACGAAGGAAGATCTGAAATCTACTTTATATTTCTTACCGCTACGTGTACATCCAATTTCTTCAAAATCACTCTCAAACTCTTGTGACATTACACTTACTTAACTTATTCATCTGAGAATATATCCAGTACTCATTTTTCATGTAATAACATCTTAATGGATAAATTTAAAGAGTTCAAGTACTTACCGCGATATCCTTTGAAGAAGTACCTCTTTGCTTCGCTGAAACTCTTTCTTTAATCAACTGCAAACTCTGTAATGAAACCTTCCAACAAACTCGCAAGCCAAAATTCTACTGCCCATGAAATGGGATTATCTACGCTCTTTACGGTGTGAATCAGCTCCGGTGTCCAGACAATGTTCCTTTTCTTCTTGAATATATGCTTATCATTCAACTTTGACAACCAGTCATACAACTCATTTGCATAGGTCACAAAAAATATCTCGTGCATGTCCATGAAGATATGTTTATGTAGCCAGTCCTCTGTACTTAGCCTAGGACTCTTGTTTTCTATCGCAGCAAATTCTCTTTCCTTAGACTCAACCCACTGTTTAAGTTCTTCTTTAGTAGGATTCCAACAGAACATCAGCTCTTCAATTTATTCAAAACCGGAATGAAACCATTTGTTGATCTGAGCTGAGAAAGTCCTACGGCAACGGAACTATTTGTTGGAATGACTTGGGCAGACCCAGGTTTACTTTGATGTACCAACAAAACCCCTAGCTCACTGGCCCTTTCGGCAACAGACCGCAGAACGGCCTGAAGTCTCACTCGAAGTGATCTTGGATGGGGTGGTTGAAGAATCAGGTTTCCTCAACCAGGTTCTGTAGCATCCTAGTGCCTCATGACTTTTCTTTGCCAGCGGGATCTCTCTATAAGGGCTATTTCTCTCTTCCTAGCTGACTATGCTATGGAAATGACTCTTATCGCATCGCAGCCTCTAGGACGATGCGCAAACTTTCCCTTCTCCTCAACTCTTCAGCTACAATATCTCACACCGCAACTCCTTCAACAGTGCGATATCACCTTTCTATACTATGATATTTTCTATAGTAAGACTCAATGTGACTCTTAAGGTCCAAAGGATTTCTCTCGAGGTATAATAGCTCAGTTAACCTTCAACGGGGTGTTAAACAACCTTACTTAAGCTTCTACAGTTCAACACACTTAACATCAACTATACTCAACTTGCTAGACTAAATATGCAGAAGTCGCTCAACACAGTAGTTGTTAACTATTATGAATCAAGCACTGATAAACTCATACACCGAACACTGGCTACATTCAACTCGCATATAACCTTCTATGTACTGTAAACTGAAGGATAGCATCCATACATTCATTAACTCATAAGCAAAGTTCATGTAACAGATAACAGATAGCAAATAAGCAAAGCACAATCACATGAAACAGTCACACAACACACAGGTTTTACATGGTTCACTTCCAGGGGGGGGAAGCTACGTCCACAGGAACTGGTTTTTATATTATATCTTGAGAGAGTAAACACAGTTCTGCTACAACCTATTATGCAGCTTGAGATCTTCTGGGAAACCACACACACACAGTCGGGAGCCCTTCTCTCTTAGATCTCTTCTCTTTCTATATTGCCTTCTTCTTGCAATATTTTCTTTCTCTCTCTCTCTCTCTCTCTCAATCCCTGCGGATTGTTACATTCATGCTCAAGGAGCCAGCTACCGGTTACAGTAAGATAACTACAGACTTAATAACAGAACCAGAGCTCAACTCTTTCTCAATATTTTACAATACTGACGACAACTAACTGTCTAACTATCTGAATGTATAACCTTTTACAATACAAAATACATGCTTAAATAGGTGGCCCGAAGGTCTCACCGTGATACAACACTGTGGGCCTATCCCAACAGTAACCCAAAAACCCTAACTGTGACAGTCGGCCTATCTGTACTTTGAACTGCCGTTTTTCGTCACACCACATATTTTTGCAGTCTTCCGCAATTTCGGCGCTGAACGTGGGTATGGGCGCCGCTTCCTGGGTTGCTCCCCTTCTGTCCTTTGTCTTCAATACCTCGGCCCGTTGCTCCTTTTCCATTTATGGGGGTAGTTGAGCCCTCCTGTCTTCGCCGCTGCCTTAAGTGCAGTGGTTGAGCTCTCTCTTCTCGGTCACTGCCTTAAGTGCAGTGGTTGAGCTCTCTCTTCTCGGCCGCTGCCTTAAGTGCAGTGATTGAGCTCTCTCTTCTTGGCCACTTCATGTACTGTTTCTTTTGACTTTCTTGTTTCGATATAGCAGCTTTTCCTGTAGTTGCGGGGCCCTACTCCAACATAAATCATAACTCCAAAACTAACCATTTAGTGCCTCAAATAGAATCTGAAATTTTTTGATGCCATATCCCCAAAACAAGGCCTACAACTAAAATGGGCCCTACAAACCAATAACTCCAATATTCCACTTTGGATGTACCGAAATAGATGAAAATTTATATATCAATTCATTTTAGATGATGTATTATACAACCCAATGTGAGGGAGATGTTTAACATTCTTGTGTAACGTTGACATGGCATGTGACATAAGTCAACCCAATGTAATATATATATATAAGTAATGATGAGTTATGGATGAGATTTGTAACATTTGTGATTATAAATCAAAATATAAAATAAATGGAAATCTATAAGTTAAAAGGAAAGTAAAAAGATATACTAAAATAGATCCATATTAACTCTAGATCTTTTAAGCACTGAGAAATTATATATATATATATTGAGATGAATCTCTATGTCCACTTTGCAAACAAAGAGAATTTGATGACAAAGAGCACGTGATGACACTATATCCTATGTCTAAAGAAGTAAGACATAAGAACTCAATTCACCATGAAAATTTGATAAGCTTACATAGATTGTTGAATTTGACAACAAAACAAATATGTAGTGATATTAAGTAGGTTTTAAAACTGCACCCAAAGAGATTGTATTAAATTATTTCATTACCTGTGCACACATAAGTGGATCATATCCCACCTCCATGTCCTTCAACTTAAAGGGTCAATTCCTTCTATCTCACTCAATTAAGGTGTGGATTTTGTTTGCACGGCGACTCGAGTTCAATACCCTTAGGGACGACTTAGTTGGGAGGAGACACAAAAAAATACAACCATGTTAAGGGTTGGTGTAACCCAGTTCATGTGTGGTCCTCGGGTGATTTTGACGACTTATATGCCCTCGGGTTATGGCTCTTAGCCAATGGTTGAAATGCACAGTCCTCAAATAACAAATATTTCTAACAAAAAAGTTCTAAAACACTATAAAAAATATTTCTAAAGTATGTTTTGACATATTTTACATAAAAGACATCAAAGCTACATATGAAAGTAAGGATATCCCATGTAAATAGTGTTAATATTCTCTATGCTAAGCTATATTATCAAAATTCAATTCAATTTCACAATGATAATAGCATACAGGATCACTGAAAGAAACAGTATCACAAGATCAACATAGATCTACCCTAGGAAAACCCAGCAAGAAAAGTTCCTCAATATAGATGATCAAAAGATAAAAGACAAGACTTCAAACTGGTCCTTCTCCTCCTTGCAGATAAGACTCTCTCTCTTTCTCTCTCTCTCTCTCTCTCTCTCTCTCTCTCTCTCTCTCTCATGCGCTACATAAGTGTGTCTGTGTGTTCAAATGAGGAGTGCTTCACTTCTATTTATATTCTTTCGTTCACTTGACTTTTCACTCAACCAAGTCGGCCCCACTAAACTTGACTGAGCTGACTTCTCTAGGAGGACTCAAAACAACTCATTATTATATTCCGAAGGGTGCTAATTACCCGACTTACAACAGAGGGGTTTTCCTCATGACTCTTTACTGACCTAGTGCAATATTAATGATTCTCCCGATAGGAACATCGGAGTACAATAAAATACAAATGATTCTCCCGATAGAAACATTAGGGTATAGTAAGTGAATACACTTCAAAGTTACAATAATTCAACAAATAAAAACATTATATTTTAAACGTCTTAGATCTAGGCTAATTATCTTTGTTTGCATTAAGACTACAACTTTATATGTTTTGTTGTACCAATCTTATAAACATGTTGAAAAAATGTGATTAGATTTCTTTTAAATTCATTTAAGAAAATGTTTTATAGAGATTAAAACAAAAATCTGCTAAAGAAGAATAGATGCTAATGAAAATGTTTGTAACTTCAATCATGATACTGCTAAAGAAGCTAAAGAAGAATAGATGCTAATGAATATCTTTGTAACTTCAATCATGATGAGGTTTGTGTTCATTGTTATTTTATAGTCCAAGTACATGAGATATGTCTCATTTATAACATATCAATAACCTTCGCGTAAATTAAAAATAACAATTTTAATACTCTAAAATATAATTTCTATGCATCTTTAGTTATACATGATGAGCGAATCGAAGTTGTAAAGTCATACATGACTTGTCAATATCGGAAAGAGATAAACATGATACGTACATGGCCCTACTCCCATCCGTGTCATGAGTTGGATCCACCCATTTCGTTCACTGAAGCGACATTGACAAAATAACGAGATAACAACCACCCAAATCTCATATCTCTGCCATTTTCATCACAAAAGCACAAGCGAATACGCCAATTGACGCTTGGACACGTTTGACTGGTCCATGGCATGTTCTTTGTTTAATGCTTTTCGTAGAAATGGCGACACACAAGATTATCAGTTTTTAGTCGATTATCAGTTTTTAGTCGAGAGTAAGTTAATATTGAGACGATTTGCATTTTTTTTTGGGAAAAAATCATTGAAAATTGTAGTTTCTGTTACTGGAATTGTAATTTTGACTATATAAATGAATTCAGCGACTTTATCTTTAAGGGCATCTCGATTATGCAATTTCAACAACCAAAAACTGCGATTTCAACAATTTTGACCAATTTTTTACTAAAAAATCCTTTAAAATAATGGTACAAATCATCTAAGTTACTCCATTCCGTTCAGTTTCTAGTCTAGTTTAAGAGGCCAAAAGAAACACCAACTCTTCAAATAAATTGAGATAAGTCCGTCTTAAACAAGTCAATAAATTGAGTACGTTAGTTTGAGATAAGTCCGTCTTAAACAAGTCAATAAATTGAGTACGTTAGTTTTCTCCATGTCAAGTGGAAATAGGTAATTCAATTGACATTGTTCATACATGTTGGTTGGGTTAGAATCAACCATCTAAATAAGTTTAATGTTTTGATTTTTGGTTTACTTTAAGTGAACATGTGAATATGTATGTGTAGGTTTTGGTTGACCTTTATTGATAAAGGTTGAGAACCTAAATTTGCCAACTCAAATGCGATGTAACCAAAGTATGAAAGATTTTAATTAAATTTATCATGTTTAAGGTTGTTGGTAACAATTTTTGAAGATATTTATGCAAAGCTCATTGTTAGTCCCGTTAAGAGCGGTAGGGACTTTTGAAATTGATATGGGCCATTTTTAATATTTATGTACATTTTATGAAGCATTGTACTCAAAGTTTTTAAGAATTTGTGATCTATGGTATTTATCCATGATTTTGTTGTTATGTAGTTTTATAAATACTCGTGTTAATATTGAGAAGGAATTATATTGTCCAGGCAATCAATATGCCTACTTATGTGTTCGTTTAATCTTTAATATCAATTTTTCATTGAATGAATTAAGTGGCGCCATCCCTAAATCTCTTAGTGAACTCACAAAGCTCCACATGATGGACATCTCCCAAAATCATCTTGTAGGTTCGATTCCCCCGAGCTCAAGAATTGTTGTCAGTCCCTATAACATCTTTTGCTTTCCTCCAATAATCTCTCTAGTTTGTTCCCCTCATCATTCTGCACATGTTCTTCCTTGCATATTCTGAATCTAGAGAGTAATAATATTTCCAATATCTCCCCAGATTTGATTCGTGGAAATCTTGCTCTTTAACCATAACTACATTATAGGACCCTTCTCTCATCCATCTCAAGCTACAAGAATTTGAGAGTGGAAGACTTGAGTTTGAACAATTTGTTTGGGACATTTTCGCCCATCATTTTCCCTGATACATCTACTCTCAAAGAGAATAGGCTCCCAGATAGCCTCATAATGTGAGAAATCCCTACCACAATAGCTCAATGCACCAGTTTGAAAACCATAGACCTGAGTCTCTATTTTTTGGAAGGCCAAATTCTTCCCAAGATCGAATAACTAAAGAATATGGAACGTTTGATGATGTTGTTCAATGGTTTGGAGAGTGGGATCCCTCATGATCTTGGTGAGTGCAGTCCCCTCAAGAATCCAATCCTTAACAAAAATTATCTAATGGGGGAGATACCATAAAAAATTACAAATTCCAGTAATTTAGAATAAATTTATTTGATGAGCAGCAACATGAGTGGAAGGATTCAAAGAGGTGGAGGTCATGTCAAGTCGGGAGTGATGTCGATTTTTCTCAAGCAACTCTACAAGAAAAAATGAAACTATAAACAATTATTGCTAGTTCAACAGTCAAACAAGTTGCTAAATGTGGTAAAACATGGCTCAATGTAGTGAATGGGCAGCTAATAATTATGGTACTACTACCTACAACTTTCACCTACACATCAACAAAACAATAATAACTGGCGTAATCATGGCTCAATAAGTGAACGAGTGGAAAATTCGAAGGCTCCTCTTTAGTTCTTAAAATAAGATTATATTTTAAACCAGTTACTCGTGGACAACAACAAAATAATAGCAATAGTTGGCATAAAGCAAATTGGTGGCAAAACCTAAGGTTCCTTTTTAGTTCTTAAAATAAGATTGCCTTAATTATTAAACCACGAACTCATACTTTAAAACAAGTGATACATTGTAGCTAGTCCATGCTACTTAGTTTAAGGATAGATAAATTGCATTTCAAGAAAATTAAGAAAATGTAATATAAATAACTTAATTACATAGTTTAATTTAAAAGAATAGACTTTAATTACTTGTCATATTGCATTTTATGTATAACTTTTATTTACCCATGTTTGGTAAGCAATAAGTTCTTAATGGCTATCTACCAAGAAAGAAAACATCCCTCTTCCACAATACTTATTTACGCTACCGAGCCTTATATATTCTTGATACTTTCTCCTGCAGTGGAAGTACGCCTAATTATGCATAGACTATTTAAATAAATGTATTAACTTAGAAATAATCAAATTACATTTCACTAATAATAAAAACATTGCAAAAAACTTATAAATATAATCGTCCAATTTTAATTAAAATGTATTGATAACACACAACAATATGTGTGTGTTTGTGTCATTAAAGATCTAGATAAATATGTCATTGAAGACCTCTCTACCAGAATAGATCCAAATCCTAGGCTCTATCAAGCGCCGAGAGGGATCAAATCTCTTGAGGTGCAAACTTCTTCTTAAGTATTGTACTCAAGGAGCTATCAGCTTTGGTGTGTCCTATATATAGCCATTGATTTAATTCAAACTAAAAGACACATCTTTTTATTTAAGGTCGACATATAATATTTTTATTGTTAATATTTAATATTATTTATGGGCAACATATAATATTTTTTATTTTGTTAGGAAAGAACATTACAATATATCCCCATACATTGTTTTAAAACCATGTGCAAGGCCCTCCTAAAACCAAGGGTTGTTTAGGCCTTGCACATGGTCTTAAAACCATTTCCAAGGCCCTCCTAAACCATGTACAATAAAACCATGGGTTGTTTAGGAGACCTTACACATGGTCTTAAAACCATTTGCAAGGCCCTAGTAAACCATGTACAATAAAAACCATGGGTTGCTTAGGAGGCCTTGCACATGGTTTTAAAACCATGGGCAAGGCAAACATTTTTGGGGGATAATTCAATTTATTTTTTTTTATTTTTTTTTCTGCCACCGATACTTTCACCAAAAAATCTTGTTTTAATTTATTAAAAAAAATGAATCTATTCACCACATAAATTTGTTCACCATCTCTATGAAGATGAAATATTTCACGAAGAAGAACTTTTACTATACTTCAACACAAATAAACTCTTCTATTTTATATAGACCTAAATGAAAATAAAATATTTTATCCTCAAAATAAATCTATATACAATTAAAATAATTTACTCTACTTTACATAAAATTTAAGATACACTGAATTGAAATAACTTGCGTATGTTAAATATAATGTCTTATGTCGAAATAAATCGATGTAATTCCTTGCTTCCAATCGTGGTAGATTTGTGCACCAACCATACTCCATCACGTATTCTATCTGCAGCCACAATATTGAAACTATAAACAAATGATGTGGCAGGAAACAAATGTTCTTTAACATCGCATAGTTGTATATGATGTCTTAGCTTTGCTCTTTTTTAAATGAAAATTCTATGAGAACTTTTAGGATTTTAGATCAGTGAGAACTCTGTTACCGAAATTTGAAAGAATTTGTTTTGAGTGCTCTCCCCGCCTCACCCATCGTGAAAGACTAGAAACCATAATCTTTTGTACGACTTCCTTTAAATATGTTGTGGCGAAGATTTGAGCCTCTTCCAATACTTTCTCATTTGGAAAGGCAATGAGGGAAGCCCGAAATAAATTAAGGATTCTTCTCACCTCATCTCCTTTCCTTCCATTTCAATGGAAGAAGAAGAATGGGCAAAGTGTCCCTTCTGGTCTTTGAAGTGCTCCAAAACATTTGATATTACAAGTATTTAAAGTATTACCAATCAATATCTGCAGGTAGAAACAAGAGAAACCTGCAATTTACTTATAAAATGTGGACATTTGATCTACCTGAAGACACCAGGTATCGATGTAGTCGAAGAGTTAGAAACCCCAAACCAGTGGAGTTGATAGTTGAGATCAGTAACAACACTTTCTCTCCCACATCCAATACCTTATTCACTCCAATAACTATAGGAGAAAATAATTTGTGGTTATAATCATGTACTTCATGCCTGAGAAAATAAAAGGGTACGGTGACAGACCTGTAAACATAATCCAGCGCTGATTTTCTCTCATTTTTGAAATGCCTATCGATCCCCAAATGTTCAACGATGTCAACCATCCAAAGGCGTTGAATGAGATCATTGAGGGAAGCGATTAATTCTCCATCTTCTACTAAAACTGAATTGATTCTCTCTATTACTTCCTCAATAAGTCTCCCAACGCGTTTAGAGAACGAAGGTGCCTGACACATATACATTCAATATGGTAAATAAAAGGGAAAAAATATTCATTTCATTCTTTGCAAAAGAAGGAATAAGTTGAAAATAATTACATGATAAGGCGTTGAGAGAGAGCATTTGCAGATATCGAGAGAGATGGCAGAGTGAAAGTAATGCAGATCTTGGGCTAGGATTTTAACAAAGTGAAAGTAATTCAGAGCTTGGGTGAAACGTGGGCATGTTTCTAGGTTGGGATTTTAACTGAGGTATATTTTAAATGCTTGGTTTGCAAAAAAACACCCAACCTTAAAACTCAGGCATGGTTTTGTAATTAAAACTCATGAATCATTTTGAAATTAATCCTAGAACTAGAGATGGTGAATAGCGAGGAGATTACCTGTTCAGATTCCCTCTTTCTTGGTTTCCTTTTCTTTTTATTTTATTTATTACGGAGAAAACTTCCTATGGCTTGGGGTACCACAATAGACATAGCAACTGCAAAAATCAATCCTTTCCCATATGCAAGAGAAACAAAATATCTAACACTAAAGGATCTCGAAACATACCGTATTCCAGATGTTTGATGTAGATCCTCGTTGAGCTTTCCCACTCTCGCTTGTATTAGCAATTTGCTCTCTCAACATTCAACAAACAAGACAAGCATTCTATATGATGGTGTTAAATCTACTCTAGCATATATAATCAATAACATATAAGCATTTAAAAGCATCCAATGGATTCAATACTCATTTAAATACACATTATTGGACAGGAAAAGATATTTCTATTAATATAAATCAGAGATTACAATAGTGACAACCTTTGTCGGCATGTCTACGAATCGGAGAAACTGAGTCCTCCACCTGGGCCTCCACCACTTCAATCCTCCATCTATCGATAGCAAGCTCACAAGCAAAGGCAAGCTTGGGAAGAACACAAAGTGCTCCAAGGGACAAAGGGATGTAGACTCAAGTATAAGCTCCAGCAACAATGGACTATAGTTTTCTTGCTCTTCAATTCCTCCCCTTTCAATGTATCCAAAGGGTTCCTTATATAGTGCTTCAATGGGGTAATGGAAGGTCAAATCCGAGTGATCTCAAGGCATATATAAGGCCAAGAGGCAAGTGACTCATATCCACATCAAGGAAAACTCCAAAACTATTTGGCCTTTTGCACACATCCCGATGTGCGCGGGCTTAAGGGTCATATCCGCGTATATACACGAGAATGGGTTTAAAAGTCGCGTATGGAAAATAATGCATGTTTTTAGGGATGATCTTGGAAACATCAAAGGTACAAAAATGGTCCATGGGGTCCAAAGAGTCTACAGAGGGACAGGGAAGGCCATAAAGGTGTGATCCACCATGTGTGGTAAAATCAGTTGTAACAGATGCCCCCTAATGTGTGAGGTCAGAGAGGTGATACGATGGCCGAAATACATTATAAGTCCATCCTAGAAGTGGAGTGATGAAGAACCAGGTGGAAGAACCAGCCATCCAACAGTATAATACAATAATTAAACTCTACACATAACTGCAAGTACATATAGTAGTCCTTGACACGTAAGAGTACAATGGCCATGAATAGGCATGATACAAAATATGTCATGTGTGGTCATCGCCACGTACAATATAGATAGATCAAAATATCCATGATGAAGATATACAAAGGATCATGATCTCCATGAAAGTTGAAGATATACAATGGATCAAGATCTCCATAATAGCTGAAAATATCTATCATACACTGGAATCAAGTCACGAGAGCTGAAATCTCATGAACACTAGCACGATCAAGGAGGTAAAATATATGAAATGCCACCAATCTGGAAGGTCTTATACACAATCCGCTACGAGTACATGTCCTACTATGTGAATAGAGGTGTCGAGGTCGAACATAGTAGTCCATCGTCTGATTACTGGTCATTGATGTATACCGTTAACAGACATGAGATCACCCACCAATAATGAAAATGGGAATCAAGGTACTAGAGTGCAAACTAACAAGTGCGAATAAATGTGTTGAGGTCAAAAACTTGAAAGGATCCATCGATCAAGCGACATTGATGTATTCCCAAAACTGTCGATGGTGAGAGAACCTGCCATTGATGACTGCAAGTCTCAAGGTGCTAAAAATGACTCTAAATTCCTATCCCAGAATAAATGATCTGAAGTCGATGGGATGAAATCCGCTGGAAGGAGGGCATTAAGGCATCCCCCATCATCCAACATGAGGTACTCAGCAAAGCTGTATAATGTGGAAGGACTCAATCATAATGTGCACGAACCAGTATCAGTACCGAGAATGGCCAACATGCAAAGTGAAGATAACTGAGGAATGGCCGACTCAGGTTTCAACTTCCTTCGAAAAAGAGCACAAAGGTGAATGGTGACTGAATGTAGGCAGCATAGACTCGATATACAAAACTGGGACATCTCTGCGACACAGGAGGCATCGACAGAGGCTCCATAGGGACTGGAAGCTTAACCAGTTGATGGAGATAAAATCAGAGAAAATAGTACAACTCCTAAAGTCAAACTATTAACCCAACCAATGGATGTGATATGCAGGGCTCTGTTAGAAGGTGACAAGACTCGATTGCTACCAAAGATAACATCTTTTCTTTTCTAGATTTTTGGTTTTTTTATTTTTTTGGACTTTTTCAAATATTTTGAAAAGCTTGAAAAAGAATAAAAGTGCTTTATAGTTATAGACTAGGAGGAGACGAGTGTCAAGGGGAAAACAAACTAGTTCCAAGCAACAGAACATACCTATGCTCAATGCAAGGATACACGTGTACGATAACGACACTCGGGGGAAAGTCCCCTCCCGGTAAAAAATAGGGAATCAAGATGCAAAGGATACAAAAAATGGCTCTGCGTGGCTAGACATGAGATAAGCTCGGGCTATATATCTGATAATAAAAGTCAGGCAAGTTGGCATAAGGCTCAGTAAGGTAGGAAAAACTCATGATAATGCAATTACAACTTGATATAAGGGAGTCCTAGGGGAAGAAGGCCAGCAAAAATATCAAGAGGAGTATGAGGCTCTTGCACAAAGACATGGCGATACTATACAAAGGATTCCCACATCCTAGAGGAAAAATGTTGGCATGGGCACCAAACGCAAAACAGGATCTAACTAGGGCATCCATGTATGGTCAAGCTCTACAATTCACATCATGTCACTTCTAAAACAACAAGAAGGTTCTGTGACAAGATACAATGGATTCATACCTAAGGTTATCATGAAACGGTCATAAATTCATGCAAAGTGCAAACAGATGTGAAATCTAACCTATATGCCAGTTTAGACATAATACCTGAAATTGGCACGGATGGGTCAAAACAATGGTCCAAGCAGCGCCCAAAATGGAGTCCTACATCATCATATTAGTCTAAAATGGTCCAAAATGGTCAGAAACAGTTCAAAACTATAGAAAGGGGGTAAAAAATTTCAAAAATTTGAAAATTTTTCTATAAATAGTAAAAAATTCAAAAATTCCAAATCATTTGAACTTTTTACCCATTTGAGCTCAAAACTTCTAATGCGAATTCCGGTAGCTTCGTCCGGCAAAATTCGACACCATTTGTTCCAAGTAATTTCTCATGTCCTCCTCTTCCATTTTCATGTAATTTTTTTCAATTTCCATGGTCAATTTTGATTTTTAAGCCAGTCTAAAATGGTCATTTTGGCCCACACGGATATCGAGGCTTTTCCGCGTATAGGGCTGGCTATATGCGGAAAACCTCCCAAAACCACGTACATATGTGGTTGTTTTGCAAACAGCCGCATATGCGGCCGCGCACAAGGTTTTTTAAGGTAACAAATGACCAAAAACTACTTTTAATGTGCAGGATGGTTCTAGAATGGAGGGAGAGGGAACATGGAGATGTAGAAGATGTTGTTCGGGGTGACTTAATGGCTCAACAAGCTCTATGTGCATGTGGGCTATACAAGTTTTGGTGTCTTGGCAGCCTGAGGGCCAAACCAAGACTCCTGTAGATGCTAGTAGACTGCCGAGATCTAGACTCAAAGTCTTTTCATATGGATGGGATGTCCCTCACTATAGAGGTGAAGGACATATATTTCATTACAGGATTATCTCGACGGGGAGAGGTGGTGAACCTACGCTCTCACGGGCCCGGAGGTGGCCTCACTATTGATGAGTACATTGCAGTATACTGTTTTCCGGACATGGAAAAGGTTGGGAGTCAAATCCTGACAAACTCCATCTAGGTACTAGGACTAAAGGCCATACTACTGGCACTCGGCAGGATAGCTGATCTAGCATCACTCCACCAGGCCTCACGACCATTTATGTTCTATGCAGTGGAGTACATGAGATCCACAGTTTACGACTGGAGCACTGCACTGTTGAGTAACATGAAGCAGCAGCTCAGTGACTACAAGATGTGTAGGGTGCAAAACTTCGGTTTCAGCAGCATATTGAACACGTTCTTCTTTGAGCGTGTACCAAGGCTAAGCCCTAGAGTTGACGTTCCTCCTCACAGGGTTCGATATCCGGCCCAACGATGTTGGGCAGATGATATGCATAGACTGGGCAGAGGTAGGGTGTCCAACCCCTACCCAGCTGACTTCTTTCCATGGTGGCAATGGCAGATCATTGCCATCGATGACTATCCCTATGCAGGGATAGATTTCTGGGGAGATATGCACATGCCCCTACCACCAGGAGAAGCATACGGTGATATAGGTAACGAATCCCAACCCTCTTTTTTAGTTTTTTGAATTATAAATTTTTTTTGTGTGTTTTGATATATTGACTCAAAAGACAAGTTTTTGCATGACGACACATAGTGACAATCTGTCATGTGTATGCAGATGTTAGACCACGGAAGCCTGACAGTTTCCCTCGTCATAGACGGAGGGGAAGAGAAGATGACATCATGGGTGTGGATGCGGAGCGGATGCTCCAAAGCATCCACACAAACTTTGTACGCTTGACACACAGGGTATCCATGGTGCAAGTCGAGGACTTTCCTGAGGCCACGCAGCGCCAGGTGGTTGGTGTACCACGAGCATGGGTTCGGTTATTCCAACGACTAGCTAGAGCCATGGTGTACTATCATGATCAAAACCCCCCTCCTCCTCCACAGGCTTAGAGACCTGAGAGTGATTCATTTTTGTACTACCGTGTATTATATTTTGGTGGCTCGGAAGCCCCATTTTTGTATTATGACACTTATGTATTATGACGTCACATTTTGGATGTTTAATGAAAAACTTTTATGAAGATCGATTTTATTTATTTACTTGTGCGTAAAAATGTATGTTTGTAATATGTTTATGATCTATGAAAAAAATGCCAATCTAACACATAGTTAGCATATGAGTCTTCAACTTGATTAAAAATTCTTGAAACATGTATGTATGTTATGTTCTCAAATTGTCATTCTAGCAATCTCACACGTAAGAATCTTCGTAACAATGTCAGATCCATAATGTGATACAATTCATTAAGCCGTGAAACCACTAACTGTGAATCAAGACATACCTCAAGAGAGAGAACACCATGTGAAATGGCATCCCGCAATAACTCGATAATGAAACTATATTCAGCAACATTGTTCGAAGAAGGCCATAAACGTACGCCTCTTGAAGACAGTACTTGACTCGTAGGAGTATAGATCACCTGAGCAGCAGAAGCTGAGTTTTGATTGTGGCGGCTAGCACCATCAACGAATCCTATGTAAACGAAAGACTCCATCGACATCTACCATAAGAAACGGAAGCTAATCAACAAACCCGATCACCATAAGAAAACATAACTATGCAAAAAGTTGTACAATAATATACAATAATCAGCCCTGGCTAAAGATCATGCATAGTACTTTTTGAGATAGAGCCCATTTCTAGGCTCCGCCAAGGTTGTTTCTTCATAATCCACCAGCTCATAGGTTCCCTTCTCTAACACACATTTGACTACGTAAGGACCATGCCACATGGGATTAAACTTTCCTACCCCCAAGGGTTCTTTAGCTTGATCCCATAAAAGGACCAAATCACCTTCACTAAACCTCCTCGGATAGATAGACTTATCATATTGGACCTTAACGCGACGCTTATTTACTTCAAGAGCCACTACGGCATATCGGCGCTGCTCATCAAGCTTCTCTAAGTGGACCAAACATTCCTCCAATGTGGAAGTGTCTGGTAAATTCTCTATAGCTAGCTTCAACGAAGGAATTTCGCATTCAATCTGCAAGACAGACTCCACCCCATGTACAAGCTGATATGGAGAGAAACCGGTGGCAGTCTTAACCGTGGTCCTATAGGCCCACAAAGTAGGATATAACATGATATGCCAATTCGTCTTGCTTTGTGTGATGGTTCGTTGGAGAATGGACTTAAGTGATTTGTTCACTACTTCAACCTGTCCATTCGCCTGAGGGTAATAAGAAGGTGAGTGCTCATGCTTATACCCTAACTTCGAAGCCAACTCTTCCATCATTTTATACTGAAAGTGCCTACCATGGCCAGTGACAAGCTCTTTCAGAATACTGAACCGAGTAATGATTTGGTTGAAAATGAAATGCGTGGATGTCTCATCGTCGAATTTAACCGTGGGCATAGCCTCATCCCATTTCATGAAATAATCAACAGCCACTATAATGTGATGATGCCCCCCAGTTGAAGCTGGGTGGAAATCCATAAAGTCAACCCCCCACTTGGTGAAGGGACTGGCGGTGATAATCGGATGTAACGGAGCAGGATGTGAGCGCACATTGCATGCAAACACCTAGAAAGGGTGACACTTCTTGGCTGCATTGACACAATCTTTGAAGATCGACGGCCAAAAATATCCCGCTCTCAAGATTTTTTGGGCTGTAGAAATCCCATATAAATGACCACCACACACCCCTCCATGGAAATCATTCAGCACAACCTCAGCCTCCTCATGGGTTAAACAACGATGTAAAATGGAATCTACCCCCCAGCGGTACAAAGTGTTATCCACTACAAGGTAGTTCTTAGATACGTGATGTAATTGTTGTCACTCATCCTGTGAAAGGTGAGTAGGGACTTTGAATGTTTGCAAATATATGATGATATCCCCATACCATGGATCCAACGTTGAAATAAGGAAAATATGCTCATTGAAAAACGTGTCCTCATAAACCTCCTCCTCCTCCTCACTTGGAAAATCAGAAATGAGCTCCGCAAAAATTAACAATTTCTTCGATTTCGCCAAAACAAATTTGAGATCGAATTCTTGCAAAATAACAATCCACTTATTATACTTTCCCCTGATCGTCCTTCTAGTGAGGACAAACTGAAATGGATTGACATGAGCTACCACCAAGGTTTGGCGAAGGAGAATGTAATGTCTCAATCTCTAGTCGGCATGAACGGTGGCTAAAGCAAGATTCTCCTCATGAGAATAACAGATTTCCGCATCTATAAGGTTCCGACTCAAATAATATATGACATGCTCATGGAGCTCCTCATCCTCCTAAACCAAAACCATACCAATCATCTCCATGGATGCGACCACATAAATCAAAAATTCATGGCTATAGTCGGGTGGACTAAGCGCAGGGGCCAATGCTAAGGCTCTCTTAAGAGCATCAAAGGACTCCTGGGCTCTCTCATCCCAGCAAAAGGTAGTGTCCTTCTTTAAAAGATGCATAAATCCTTTAGTCAAATTGGCAAAGTTAACCACAAATCTCCGTAAGAAGTTTTCCATGCCTTTCAAACATTGAAAATGTCTAATATTGTGTGGGGGAGACAATTGAAGTATTGCCTCAACCTTTAAGGGATCGACTCTTATACCCTCCCTGGAAACAATGAACCCTAGCAAGCGACCAGACCTCATGCAAAAGATGCACTTATGAGGATTTAACCTAACCTGGTAATGGTGGCATCTTTCGAATACTAATCTCAAATGGTATGCATGATGCACTCTCAACCAAGAATGAGCAGCAAGATCATCCAAAAACACTTCGATAATTGTTTTGAGATCGTGAAAAATCAAGGTCATATCCCGCTGAAATGTGGCTCTGGCATTTTTAAGACCGAAAGGTGTCTTCCGATATGCAAACGTACCCCAAGGACAAATAAATGTAGTTTTATGTTGATCCCCAGGCTTGATATGAATTTGATTATATCCGGAAAAGCCGTCCATGAAGGAAAATACCTTGCTTCCCGCACACTCATCCAAAATTTTATCAATAAATGGTGTGGGAAAATTATCCTTAGGATAAGCACAATTTAAATCACGGAAATCAATGCATATACGGATTGATCCCTGCTTCTTATCAACCGGAACGGGGTTTGAGACCCATTTCATCAAGGGAATGGGATAGATAAAACCGGCTTTTAACAGCTTCTCTATCTCAGCCTTAATCGCGGGTGCTTTTCTAGGATTCACCGCATCCAAACGTTGTCAAACGGACTTTGCATTTGGATAAGTTTTAATTTCATGTTCGACAATACGAGGGTTGATACCTGGCATTTATTCATATGACCAAGCGAAGATGTCACAAAACTCCTTAAACAGCTCGGTATACTCCTTAATCTCATCAGGGGAACAATCCACCCCAATGTAGACATTTTCAATCTTGCCAGGATTGCAAGAGATATTGATAGGAATAGTAAGTGATATATTCACCATGTTCCCATCAGCCATCTGACCAGGAGAGCTTAATGGAACCACAGGACTACCAATCTTCTCGCTAAGAATCTCCCTAAAGTCCTCACGCTCCAAGCGATCAAGCTAGGGAAGAAAATAGGATCTATGATGTAACTCTTCCCAAGGTGGCTCAACCCCAGACATGGCCCCAATAATGGCTTCATCTGATGGAAAAACATCATCAAGGCAATCATGTGCGTGAGAGGACTCAACTGCCCATGCAGGCAGTACATACGGGTCCTCTTCTTCTGTCCGCGAAGAGGAAGGACTAGGCTCTGCAACACAATCAAGATTCGTTTTATATGCTATCATTGCTATAGGCAACGGCACATCCATTTTGATAGGTCCATTCGAAAGACTCGGTGAAGGAAGAATCCAAGGATCTTCCATATGGGTAGTGTGAAAAGACACCGAATTCAATGAAGATGAAGCCCCACCGAAACTAGATCCAATCATAAGAACGGGCACAGGACAACTAAAGGTCCCCATAAGGGATGGATACATACCTACACCCACACTCCCAGTTTCCGGCTGAGAATGGTCAATAATCGGGATAGAAGATCCTGATGATGTATTAACACTCGGATTTTTTAATGATGTCTGATCAATCGTAACAATATTCCCATTAAATGGAAAGCATACTACTCAAAATAGAGAAGAGGCTATGACTTGCATACTATACATCCAATTCCAACCCAGTAAAATATTGTAATCAAGGGGCGCATCAACCACCTCAACCTCGATCGCGATGGTCTTCCCTCCCAATCGGACTTTAAGAGAAGGAAGAATCCCGTGCGGCCAAAACGATCTACCATCAAAGGTAGTCAACATGTTAGCGGATTGAGATAACTCGGGAGAACCCAAACCCTTCTAGCATGACAAAGACATCACGGAAGCAGCAGCGCCTTCATCAATCACAGTGCGTTTGACGGTCATGTTAAGACATTCTACATGAATCAAGAGAGACACATAGTAAGGCAAGTGAGGCTGTAGTCCCATGGTTTCAAATTTGATGAAGGAAGAAGAGCTATCATCATTAACCCCAAGAGCTATCATCATTAACATCGCACAAGGATTTTCTACCAAATCCTCAACAACAGAATAGTTATGGGCGGCTCGAGCATTAGGATTGTGCCCCGAACATTTTAGGACTCCCTTAGGACTGCAAGGTGTAATCTCAAGTTTATCCATAGGGTTTTCAATATGCAAAGGGCTCTCAGGTGGAGTGGGTTCTTTTCCAAGGTCCGGTTGTGACGAACCATGGTCTTTCACACGAGTCACAACCTTAGTAGCACATACCATGTTGATGCAACCATGACCAATATTGGCTTCTGGCGGATCTTGATCTCCACCCAACGCACAATGAGGATCATGGGTCCTCGAGTTCATATTTTGATTATGGGGTAAAGGATTGGTCAGCACATCTGGGCCCTGTGCTATGAACCTTGAGGCATCTTCCATACGAGGGCACAAGTGAGTGAGGTGATCATCCTTACACAATTTGCAAGGAAACTTAACCTTATGTTTAGACTGCTTGTCCCCCCTAGCATTGCAGGCGTTCTTGTCATTAAAATTGGCATTTTCATTCTTATTCCCACCCCTATGATTGTTTTTACCATTTTTCTTATTCCTTTCAGGCTGCTGGTTGCCCTTCTGGTCCGACGATTGCACGGAAAGCACACTCACCATTTGGGTGGGTTGAGATGAAGTCGTGGCTTGTCCTAACACAGATTGATTAATAGACAATTGACTCACTTGTTTCGCAACCGAATCCATAGGTTTGGCACTTGTACAACCCACAATGCCATCAGCATGTGGTCCAGGCTTGATCTTGGGATTGAAACTAGAATGCAGAGCGTTAGGTATGATCTCATACAGAAGTCTGGATTGAGCATAAATCAAATCCAACTCCTGTGCCCTAAATATCGCTTGTTCCTCATTCTGAACTCCGGATGCAGAAACATCCTTCACGATGTATGGTAACAACTATTTGAGGAACCATTCAAGGAGAAATTTTGGTGGTATGAATTCTTTAATCAACCTCTTCCGTCTACGCCACTCTTGGATATGGTCTGAGATATGTGTGGCTTTATCTTGTCGAAATGTCGACAAGAGTTTTGTACCAACATCATAACATACAGGTAGCTAGAAGTGATTGAGGAAAGTCATAGCAAGATCATCAAACAAAACGAATGCCCCCTTCGGTAACTCTATATACCATTTCACTGCAGGCCCAGTGAGGGTGCGTTGAAATAGCCTTAAACGTATTGAGTCATCATGTAAGGAATTGGAAGAGCACCAAAGGTGAAAAGTAGTGACATGTTCACTAGGATCTTCTCCTGCTTTGCCCTCGAACTTGGGAATGTCTAAAGGAAGCTTGGTGGGGACAGTCGGCCAAGCCAGGTCATGAGATACAGGATCGTTCATGAGTCTCAATAAGTTAGGTAAGTTTAGCATTGCAAGGAAAGGAAGCCTAGATTGAGCTGGTCTATGCCACACTCCCTAATAATTTTGGTTCATATAAGGCTGATTACTGTAAATACTATGGCCATGGCCATAATATCCTCCTCCCGTTTGACCCGTGTAGGGTTGCATGGAAGTAATATGATGTGGTGTACCTTGACTAGGCGGCGCTACAAAGCCATAATTAGAAGAGTAAGCAGGTTGTTGATACCTGTACCCATAGGGTTGATAGTTTTTTCCATACTGTGGTCCATAAGGTTGTCCATGAGAAGCTCCATAAGGTGTCCCATGGGATGTCCCATGAGAAGCTCCATAAGGTGTCCCATGGGATGTCCCATGAGAAGCTCCATAGTTAAGGATATGAGGAACTCCTTGCGATGGACTGTGAGACAATCCAGAAACAAGGATATGACCTCCTGAGACAACAGGAGGTGCTTGACTCTGAGATACTACTGTACGAGCAGTCGCAGTACGAACATGGCTAGTAGGAACATTCTGGCCTAAAGGACCACATGAATGAGGGGGAGGGTTGTCAAGAATGCATTCGAAGGAGTAGGATTTGAGGACGAAGGGACATGTGAAGGGATGTAAGAAGTGTTCCCTATGGTCACTGGTCTCGGTTCTAGTATTCGTATATGACTACTAACACTAGTTCTAGGATGGACATATGAGGTAGCCACCACCGGGATGGAAGGTGCAATGTGATTAGTGCTCCCAAATATCTCTGCATGGAAAGGAATAGGAGTGCCTCTATGCGTAGTGCTAGGTTCAATCTCTGACTCGGCATGATGTGTCAAATCGTATGTAGGGATATCATGTATGCCATAACGAATATAACTAGTGCTTGTGGATTCATGATGAGTCTCGTCACCTGGAAACCAATACCAGCGACCTGTGAATGAGGGATCATAACCAAAATGTGAAGGTATATCTGGTGAAGGATCATATACAGGAGTAGAATCTACATCCCCAGCCTCTTGAGGTGGAGAAGACATCTCAGGAATCTCATCCTCGTGATCTCCCATCGTGTGTGAATCAATGTGAAAAGTAGTCCGCCTAGACTGTCTGTTTCTCTCTCCCAAAGGAGGAGGAGACGTGGAAGGCGAAAGTCCTGTTAAACGATGAGAATGACGAAGTGCGGCACCCGAATCCACAATGACTCAAAAAATGAAAAAGACTCTATCTAATTACGCAAACCCTAGGAAAACTAGTGTGCACAGAGCATACACCTATATAATGTAAAGCCAAATCACAAGCAAGCAAGGGTAGGATATGTGAGATCCCGAATGAAGCAAGTATGTCTCGCTTAGGAGAGGCTAGAGGCTTGAGACTCCCATACACAACAAGCGGAGGTTCGTAACCAACTATAGTGGCATCAGCTTCAATGCATATAGCGACTGTGTTTCCTGACCCCTACCTAGCCAGGACACCTGTAGAATAACCTCTACGAAGTACCCCCTCGATAACCTAGGTAGGGAAACTAAGGTCACCTCAATATAATCAATGCTCAGGCAGACAGTCACAGGCGAGATTGACCGTATGGGCAGGGTAGCAAAACCTGAAACTCTCGAAAGAGCCCCTAGATATGAATACAATCCTGGAAATATCTTCGATGCTACTCAGTTATGACTAAGGCTCATCCCAATCAATAACCACTCACACTGCCTCGTGCTTAACTCCCTTGTAAGAGGAAGATCTTGAGAAACACTAATTATATAAAGGAATTTCACACTCTCACCTAGACAGACACATAAATGTTTTGTTTAGTGGTCTTGGAGAATTTACTCACAATGAACTATTCCAAGACCCTAAAACCTAATCTTGTTGGTGCACCCTATAAAAGAAAAGAGTGCAATTCATTTTATTATGCGTTGATTTTAATTGACTTATTACTCAAAAGGGTAAATGATCGTGCAACTAATGGTGTTATGAAGCAACAAGAAGTAAAATGCACACCTAACAATCAATGCAAATGCACTGTATCAAATGAAAAATGGGGTACGCTACTACGTGAAGTGCACAATTTTCCTTCAAATGAAAATGCAATCATTCCTATATGAAAGCCTAACTAGTACTTCTCCAAGCAAACCTAATGCAAGTACCATGCAAAATGCAAAATGCATAATGATGCAAAAAGCAAATATTTTTGTATTTTTTGAATTAAAATGAGATAATGAAGCAAAAGAATGACTCTACCACCCCCAGACTCTGCAAGCACTATCAGACAACACCTAATCAAAGCACTAAGGTAAAATATATCTAATGCACTAATCCTAAAACAAAAAATAGAAAATGCAATGACAAGAACATTTGAAAAAATTCTAACTAAAAAAGTGTCTCTGGTTAGAAACAAAGGTGTATACAAACTCTAGCAGCATCCAAGAAGACTCAGCAATCATCCACACTCACCCAACAACACTTAATCTTCCTCAAAAAGGAAAAACTCGGGGCATATGCGACTGTGTACAGAAAAACCGCGTATATACACGAAAATCCTTGAAAAAACCGTGTGTACACGCGACTGTGAAGACAAAACTCGCGTACAGGAAGAAAAAGAGATAAAAAAGAAGGTAAACAGACAAGCTAAGACAAAATTTACTCCTATCAGACACTACCAGGAAAACATGCCCCTAGACCCGACTCAGAAACAAAGAAATCAGAGCAATTCAAGAACATTGAAGGCCGATAAAACCCCCAAAGGAAATGACTAGGAACTCCCCAGTATGGTCGCCAATTCTGTTACGAAAACTTCCTATGGCTTGGGGTACCACAATAGACAGAGTAACTGCAAAAATCAATCATTTCCCATATGCAAGAGAAACCAAATATCTAACACTAAAGGATCTCGAAACATACCTTATTCCAGACGTTTGATTCCGGATCCCCGTTGAGCTTTCTCACTCTTGCTTGTATTAGCAATTTGCTCTCTCAACATTCAGCAAACAAGACAAGAATTCTATATGATGGTGTTAGATGTACTCTAGCATATATAATCAATAACATATGAGCATTTAAAAGCATCCAATTGATTCAATACTCATTTAAATACACATTATTGGATAGGAAAAGATATTTCTATTAATATAAATCAGAGATTACAATAGTGACAACCTCTATCGGCACGTCTGCGAATCGGACAAACTGATTCCTCCACCTGGGCCTCCACCACTTCAATCCTCCATCTCTCGATATCAAGCTCACAAGCAAAGGCAAGCTTGGGAAGAACACAAAGTGCTCCAAGGGACAAAGGGATGCAAACTCAAGTATAAGCTCCATCAACAATGGACTATAGTTTTTTTTGCTTTTCAATTCCTCCCCTTTCAATGTATCCAAAGGGTTCCTTATATAGTGCTTCAATGGGGTAATGGAAGGTCAAATCCGAGCGATCTCAAGGCATATAGAAGGCCAAGCGGTTGCATATGAAGGCCAAGCGGATGGTGGGGTCGTCGTCAAGCGGTTGCATGTATTCCTTTAAACCCTAAACCCTCATCTCAAGGCATATGATTTTGGACCGCGACTGTAGGCTGCACAGCCGCGGTTTGGACCGCGACTATTGGCTGCACAGCCGCGGTTTGGACCGCGACTGTCGGCTGCACAGTTGCGGTTTGGACCGCGACTGTAGGCTGCATAGCTGCGGTTTGGACCACGACTGTTGGCTTGACAGTCGCGGTCTGGGCCGCGACTGTCGGCTTGACAGCCGCGGT
>LPNX010913975.1:0-36116 GCA_001517045.1 Pseudotsuga menziesii | reverse complement strand
ATGAGGAATTTCGCCCTCCCTCTCTCCTCAACATGTTTTTGGCTCAACTGGATGATTTTTGGTGGATTCTTTAGTCAACAGGTTGAGGTGTCAGTCAGATCAGCCCCCCGATTAACAGTTGCACTTAGTGAGACTCAGATCTGGCTCAGCTAGACACAGATCAGGCATTGATGGACTCTCCATCAGTTGATTTAACTTGATTCCATGAGTAATTGTGCCCCCCTGGGCTAGATGGCCTGTAAATTGTATATATCTAGGCACAGCCTCCTCTTCCAAGCTAGTTAGAACTGGGATTGAGGTGCTGTTGCTATTGTATTGTTGTAATTCTTCATTTGAAATAAAGAAAAGATTTGGAGGCAATACGGTGTGGTGCTATTACATGTGTGGATGATTATTGCCATTGTTTTACTGAGGTAACCTGTATCTGTGGTCATTTTTTGCTAATTTCTTGTAGATCTATGGTTAAGATTGGTAATTAGCTTATTAAAATCTTGATAGGAAAGGTGTTGTTCAATAAGTTTATTGACTGTCACTCTCCTTTGATTCATGTTTATATATCTAGATTTAGCATGTCCTATAAGCTTATATGCATGTTATCTTTAATATCTTTGTATGTACTAATCGGATCTCACAAGTTTCTTGGCAAGTTCTTTGATTTCAGTTGAGTTGCAGGTTCATACTTTGCAGAGGATGCTGATCTAGTTTGATTCTTCATTCTCTTCAAAACATTTCAAAGGCATATTCCCTTGGTATTCCACCTGAAATATCTATTGCGGATTTCAAGGAAACCAGCACTTTTCTCCTCTTCTTCCTCCCTCAAAATCAACACTTTACCCGGTTACCTTTTCAGTTTATAGCTATGATTTTATTTGGATATGTTTCATCAAAGTAAAATATACATAGATTTAATATTTCATATCTCACATCCTAGATATTTCACTTAAAAAAATATCATAAGCATCCCAGATCTAGTTGTAGGGAAATTGTCCTTTTTGCATGAATTTGAAAGAAAACTTGTAGATCACATGCATTAGATTTCCTTTCACTACGATAAATTTAAATATTCTGCAATATAGGTGCATTTTAATTGGCTGCAAAAACATAAATCCAAGATCCCAAGGAAATCTTGCTTTCCTTGGTTCCTTTTTCGTCGGTTTAGCTAGTTTTAATTTGATTATTTTTTGAGATAAATTAGGCTGACCCAAAGGTACTCTTAAAGTGATTTCTGGAATTTTTTATTCTAACATGCTCAGTGTTCTTTAGCATTTCTGACAGAGAAGAAAGGAAGCTGCTGTCCAAAGTGGCTTTTGGAGCGCTCAAATCCCCCCAGGGGTCTCTCTTTTGTCACATAATTTGTAAATTTTTTTGTATAAACTGTAAGATCTTGGTTTCAGAATGTATAAGGACCAAGAGAGCACTGATTTATCAATTCTTTTATATTGAAACCACTGTAATAAAATCATTCTTTGAATAGGCTCTTTCGAGCCCATTCCCCATCCCCCCTGGGGGGATTCGTGTCGGTGCCATTTTCGTCTTTTTCTTTTTATTTCCTTTAACTAGAATTGATATGATTTGTAGGTTAGTATATTTGATCTTGTTTTTAATTCCATATTCCATATTTTACTTTCAAAAGTAATCATAATACTTACCCCACGATTTCCCGAGTGACCCAAAAGGGGAAAGAGATTCGTGGTAGGATTAATCAGAAAAACAGATTTGTGTAGTTGTTTTATTTTTTCTATCATTTGTTTATCAGCATATTTAAAATTAACCCCTCCTCGATTCTTCGATTGAGATCCACTTGGATCGAAACAGGTTCTTGGAGGCTTTTCTTTTAAACAAGAACACATCTCTTAAAAACTTATTAAAATTTACAAGACTCCAGTGTGTATGCTCTGCACTTGGCTGTGGTTCATCCAATTAGTCAAGCTGTATCAAAATAACTTGGGTGATTAGCATAATTAGGACTCAGCCTCCCCAACTAACAAACCATCAAGTGAAAATCCAACAACTCGATCAAACGTTTACAGTGGCAAAATACCCAAAGGAAGTGGGAAACTACTGAAAAGTGACCTCGGGGCGCCGATCTCTGTCACACCCTAATGGGTGCATTACAAACATAGCCCCAGAGACTCCATTTCAGCCTACATATTCCTTGCGGGTAGCCGTATAGGTTTTGTTTTGGACATACTCCATGTACTCTCGGGTATATCTGGAGTCCCCCCTTAGCCTAATTTAATCAATTCATACTTCAATTTTAACTTAAAACATACCAAGATGCAATCGCAAAACATTCACTCCAATCACGTGCAATCACATTGATCTCTTTGATTTGAATCCATTATTAAGGCACTGGTCATTTTTGCTTCATATATATATTGTTTATCAGCTTTGTGCTTTCGTTTGTTATCTTCGTATCTTGTCATTTTTAATTGTTTATAGTTAAAATATTCAAACTCTTAAATAACTGATTCAGTTTAACATCAACCCACTAAGAAATCATCCTTAGTAACTTAATATGGTCTACCCCGCTTGGCTTCATTAGGAGTTGAGCCTAAATGGACGAGTCAAGAACAAGGTGACAGCCTTGACTCGAGACTTGCCCCCAAGGACACACTGAGTGGCTTGAATATTTCTGCCACATGACCCAGGTGTGTGAAAGGCAGAAACAAGAACCAGAGGTCCCTGTATTCTAGTTTCATTAACCTCATTGATGACTTCCTTGGACCACTTGAGAGGAGTCCTTAGTGCCTCTTGGGATGGTTGTTTCTCACGTGCTCGACTCCAACTACATCATCGTACCATTGAGATTCGTACAGGGTTTGGTCCGTGCAGTATTTGGTCGAAGACCCTGGATGTCACCTAACTCTAGCACATTGATGAGTCTACTCAAGGGACCTAAATAGGTTATGTCCCTTATGATTTCCAGATTGCGTTGGAGACATTGTTCAGAAGCCCCAATAGCGCTTCTATATAGATTTATGAATGATGTAGCATACTTGTACCACAGAGACTCTGACTCTCAATCAATGAGTCCATACAGTTATGTATCATCCCAGATCCAGCAGGCCGCCAGTCATGAAGATATAGCATTCCATGAGAATTCCATGGGTCCAATGTAGCAGTTCTTCAGATCAGTATTGTATTCAGCTTCACATTGAGGAAACCACTATGTATCATCAGTAGTATATGATCGACTCTTGTATTTTAGAGCATAGATCAAAATATTCTTTTGACATTGTCATGAGCATGGGGATGCGTGCCTCATCCATATACATGTCACACATTATTTGTATCTCATCCATTGATGGGAACCATATTAATACAAAAACCAAAAGCCACCATGCCCCAGCACCGGAAGCACCACCTCTCCGCAACAAATCCTATGATGTTCATCGGCCATACGACGAGCTCCTTCCCTCACACATCAGGGAGAAATATTTTAACCTGAAAAATCCCTCACTTAGCTCTACATGGCCTACACCACCCAAGGACACCCATGCACGACCCTCATAACACCCCATTAGACCCCCACACCCTATAAAGGATTAAAAATGAGAAAACGGGCTTAAAAACCCCAAAAAGGAGCCTAAATGACTCTCCTAGGGGTTAAAGCCTCCAAAAAGGGGCTAAAGCCCCTCAAAGGAGCCTAAAACCCTAAAAGGAGCTAAAGTTAGTGCAAAGGGGCTAAAATCCCAAAAAAGGGGCTAAATCCCTGACCAAGGGCTTAAAACCCTAAAAAGCCCCCAAAAAAACTATAAAAGGAGAGGTGGGGGTCACTCTCAAACAACTCTTCCCTTGCATACTGTTATGCTGCCAGTGGATACCTTGAGACCCTTTGTCTCTCAAGCCACCCACATCCCTCCTCTCATCCATTCATTCCCCCATTGAGCCATATCTCCTCCATAGCCAAGAGAGAGAGAGAGGTGCTTCTTCCAGCCAGGGCATGGTGGCTCATTGCACCAAAGAGAAGGTATACATGTGTGTTTTGTTTTGTTTCTTTGCTTTTATCTAATGCATAGCTTGTTTGCAGGTTTTCATTTTCTCTTTGCAGTTTTATTTCTAACATTTTTTTCCAGGAATTTTTTTCCTAATAGTTATTTATAGGTTATTGGAGCGGAACCCTAACATTGTTTGCAGAGGGGTTCTCCATCTTTTCTTTCATTTCTCTCTAGTTTCATTGCTATTTTCCTTTTCTGCATTTCCACACAAGAACCTATCATTCTGTCCTATAGATGAAAGGTAACCATTCCTTCCCTGTAGCAAGGGAGAAATCCCTGCTACAGTCCTATGTAGCAATTCTTGGACAATGAGTTGTATGAGGCCATGGTGAGACAACCTTCCTGCAATCTTGGTGGGATGGGCCTTTACCTGGTGTGCCATTTTTGTTAAGCTCTTGTGGAGGTAGGAAGGTAAATTTAAAGGGCTTCTTCCTATAAAATGGTTCATCAGTTTGAGGTGATATATCATTGCCCTGTTTCATCTACCTTCACAGGTTATATACACCAAAATCAGTTTCAGTAATTGTTGCCATCTCTCTTCTAGCCAGGTGGATGGAACACTTTTCTTCCATAGCACATTTTTGTGTTTAGGTTTTAAATAGGATCTGAACGCCACATTTTTAGTAATGGTGGTCTTAAACCACTTCTCCCCAGTTCTTGGGAGTTTTTTCACCTCTGCAATTAGGGTACATCCACTAGGAACTCCTACTTGCCTATCAATGCCTTGGATCCATCAAAATAAAGGGAAAACGCCTTTGCAATTTGCTAGTGTGATCCTTGGGCTTTCCACAAAATTTGTAGCATCTTGCATCTTTGAAGAATTGGCAAAATTTTGGATGTGAGTCAAGATATTTGATGTCTCCTAGTTCTTGTCTAAGGGCAGGTCCTCCTTTCTTCATCTCTAAGTTGTGCTTCTTAGCATCCTGCAAAAAAAAAACAAAATTCAAACTCTGTAAAGAAAATTAGTGCGTTGGTTTCAGGGATGGCATCGAGCAGTCAGTATGCATGAAACAAATGAGGAGTGTACTGGGGATATGGTGCTGATTTTGACGGGTTAACCAATTGATAGGTACTCGAATGATATGATGGATGATTCCGGTGATATCCACGAGATGGACAACTTAGTAATCACTTTTAATTTGAACTTGGTATTCAGTGGAGGTTAGCTACAGTCATGGGACAGATGGAGGGTATATTATGGTTTTGATTCCCATCAGTCATGTCATATCAATAACAAACTCTTTAGCCATGAACTTATGCCTTACTCTAGTTTCCCCATCATTTTAGTGGTTAATCATGCTAAATCATGAACTCTCTCGTGTTGACAAGTTTGATTTGATGGAAAGATAACCATTTTCTCTTTTCAGCCTTTTCGGTGGTTAATAGAATCTAGAGTTTAATTCGCTAGCTGCTGAAAGCTGAGCTTTTGGTGGCTAATGAACCGTCAACATGTTCACCCAAGCCACTGAAATATTTCTTTCCAAAAAACATGTGTAACGATATTTCGGTGGTTTAATGTCTTTTCAAATCTCATCATTTAGCTACCGAAAGATGTTGGGGCTCTGACCTTCAAGGTCCTAAGTTTTGCTAACTCCGCGGTTTTTGTGGAAGCTTGTAAGCGGAGTTGCAACGCAAAATAGTCTTAGGGGTGTTGGGGTTGGGTCGAAGCCCCTCTTTTTGTAAATGACCCATGGTTTAAACCCAGGTTTATGGTTTTTGGGTGCCCATGGTTTAAGTCCATGGTTTTGTAATAGTGCACTTGTATAAATATGCACTTATGTAGAGGAGTGAGGTTAGGCCTTTGAAGATTATCTTATGATGCTAATGTGATGTGAAGCTAAGAGCTATTCTTAAGGGTTTAAGGTTAAGTCCCATCTGTGTGCGTGGATGACCTCTACAGCTGTGTGTGTAGAGGGTTTTTGTAAGAAGGATAAGTTCCAGCTGTGTGCGTGGACGACCTCTGTAGCTGTGTGTGCAGAGGGTTTTTGTAAGAAAGGTGCTATAGCTGAGTGTGCATATCTACAGCTAAGTGAGTAGTTTGTGGAAGATCGAGAAGATCTGCAGCTGAGTGCACAGATCAGAACTATGGTTTTTGTAAAGAGTTGAATATAAACACAGTTCTGTGGACGTAGCCCCTACACTAGGGGTGAACCATGCATATCGTGTGTTGTGGTGGTTCTGTTATTTTGTGTTGTTATGTTTTATGCTTTGATAAGTAGATAAGTGATAAGATAAGATAACTGTTAAATAATAACTTCGCTGTGAATTCCCAGTTAAGGGTTAAGCAAGAAACTATATGTTTATCTAACTGCGAAGCTAGTTAAGTAACTGTTGAAGATCTATACTGTATATTTATTCTTTGTTAAGGCTAAAGGTACAGTAATATCCCTCTTTTGCTTGCAGAAACTTGATTCTGTGACACCCCATAGTTGTTTCGGGTGAGACTGCAACCTATTCGCAGGTTGCTTCCGAAAGGGCCAATACTGTGGGTCTTTTGTTGGTGCGAAGATAAAAGGTATAAAACCCAGGTTTGCCCATAGCCCAACAAATTGGTTCCGTTGCCGGTTGAAAAATATCTACTCAAGAGGGATTTATGTCATACCTAGAGGGTTATGTTTTGGAGGCCCTCAATGAAAGAAATCGACAACTGGATCGAAGAGACCTATCTGAAATTCGTGGAACAAGAAAATAAGGATCCTCGTCGTAGCTTATATGAATTCTTGCAAAGGTACGTTTTTGCTAATATTTACGAAATTTTCTTTGGTGGTATCCACATAGAATTGCACCAGTGGTTATCCAGGTTGATAAAGAGAAGGATGAACTTCTAAGAAGATCAGTTTCCTGACTGGACCCCAGCAAGAGTTAATATATTGAAAAGGGTGAACAACGCGATATCGCGAGCTATTGATTTCTGGAAAACGCGAACCCTTGAAGCATTTGTGATGGAGTTTGCCATCGACACAAGTACTTCTTTCAGCGAAGCCGAACGACAGTTTTTCAAAGGACCAAGGGGTAAGTACTTAAATTCATTTAGTTTGCAAATTAAAATGCTCTTGGCTGAAAAAGGCATATTGCTAGATCTAGCGTTACTAACCTATGTTTGGAAGTGAAAGTGACTTCAACGAGCAAAGTGGTTTGCTGCGAAGTGGTAAAAGATACAAGATAAATATTGGATCCTATACCCTAGGCCAAAGTACCGAGTATACCCCATTATGTCCAGAATACTCTGATTCCAAATAAAATCTTCTATTAGAAACCCTCCTATAACCCTGCAGCATAGATCTATTATCCCCGAGAACCTGTCGCAGTCTGAAAGTAACCCTAGCCCGAGCATTCCTGTCGCAGGTCAGTCTACAGCAGTGAGTTCTCCCCCTCCTCCCCCTCCTCCCCCCCTATATTCAATATGGCCCATGCCAATGATGAAATCAAACTACCAGTCTTTAGAGGAAATGGATCAGAGGATCCACAATAGTTTTTGTTCTTATGCGAAGTTGTGTGGATTGCTAAGAATATCATGGACCAAGATATAAGAAGAGCGCAACTGGTCACTTCTTTTAGAGACTGGGCTTTGACCTGGTTCATGAAGTTATCTAGTACTCAGAACCATGTCTTGGCTGATATTAAAACAACCATGATCAAAGAGTTCAAGAAGCCCAAATCAGAGTCACAGTGTATAAGTGAACTAAAACAGATTCAGCATAGGCGAGGTGAATCAATGTGGGACTTTGATCAGAGGTTCAAAGTTCTACTAGATCAAGTTAGCTTCACTATTGGACTAGAAAAAAATAAGGAATGGTTCATTGTAGCATTATTACCTCATATCAGAATCCCACTCATGCAACAGAAGGTTGTTGATCAACAAGAGGCATTGGAAATTGCCATGAAGCTTGAAACAGCTCCTGTCGGAGACAAGTCTGGCATAGCCCAGATACAAGCGCATTTGGTAGAAATGGCTTTGGAGCTTCACGACATGAAGAAAGGAAAATCTGTTCAAGAGGAGGTTTGGTGTACCTGATGCAAGACAGAAGGTCATGACAAAGAACAGTGCCCTACACTAAGAAACTACCTGAGTACTGGTGCACCAAACCCATTTAACCCGACTGTCCTGTATTGTGAGATCTATAGAATAGTTGGCCAGCATTGACTTGAAGATTGCTATCTGCTACAAAGATATTTTCAAGTACCTAAGAACCCCTACTGTAAGTTTTTTAAGTCAGTGGGACACAATGAGGATGAGTGTTGCATCTTTGACCTCATGAGAGAGCGAACCTATGATGCTTACAAGGTACAAAATGATGCACAAGGCAATAATGGATATGGCTACCGTGGTGGTAACCCAGGTCGAGGTAATTTCAGAGGTCATGGTGGTATGCCTGGACGAGGCCAAGTTATTTTCTACAACTGTAATTAGGCAGGCCATCTAGCTAGAGACTGTCAGAACCCAACTACGACATGTCGATATTGTAGAGCAGTCGATCATGTGATTGAGCAATGCCCATAGTTTATAGCCAAGATACAAGAAAGGAACATCACTCCTACTCAGAATATTCAGATGATTGCTGCAGAGCAAAGACCTGTCCCAGCCATCAATGTTGTTACAAGGAGTGGAGCTATGAAACAAGTACAGACTATGGAGAAATAGTCTGTCGAGGCTTGGGTCCACAAGACCCCAGAGAAGATTCCAGCCTTCGACGTTGGAAGAGAGAAAGAAACATTTATGGATGATAAAAGAGACTTTGCTGATCCAGGAACCTCAGTAGCAACTGCGCACCAGCATCAGCAGCAGTCATAGTTACAAGAAGCTTCGCCAGATCAAGTAAGTGCATTAACACCCTTTTTACAGAGTTGTATGAAGCTATTAAGAAATCAGACTACTTTAAATGAGTTACAGAAAGTTCTTCAGTCCTGTGAATCTCAGTGAAGCTTTGATAAAGGAAAAAATGTTAATAGAGTTAGAAGGATTGGGAGAGAAATGAGGTTGCATGCTCAGATAGGAGAGTATGATATGAATGACATCATTTTAGACTTGGGATCAGAAGTAAATGTCTTAACTAAGCAGACATGGGAACAAATGGGAAAACCTACCCTTGAATGGTCCCCTATACAGTTGGGACTAGCCAATCAGCAGAGGATTGTGCCCTTGGGAAGAATCTCTAGTGTACCAGTAGATATTGATGGAGTCAGTACCCTAGGATATTTTGAAGTCATTGAGATAATCGATGATAGCAACCCCTATCCAGCCTTGCTAGGAATTGAGTGGGCAATAAACAATGATGCAGTAATCAACCTTAAGAAGAGATAGATGACTTTCGAAGGAAAAGGCCTGAGAGTCATAGTACCATTGGACCCTTCTCAAGGAGAAAGGTATACAGAGCCAGTCAAAGATGAAGATCAAGATGTCTTAGATCATATTTATAACATCATAGCTAAAGAAGAAGACTATGTTAACCCCATTACTGAAGGTATAATGGATTGGCAGTGTGACAGTTCTTGCATGACTGATTCAGATGACGGCCTAGAGAACTAGCATAATAGACTGTATGAGCTACATGGACATCAATGTGTAAGAATTACCAAGTCTCTCAAATGGATTAGCTCATAGATAAGAGCCTTAACTATTTTTGATGGCTTGACAGACCCAGAAGAATTTATTGTACAATTCTCAGAGCAAGTACCAAATTCATAGAAAATGAAGACTCTAGATTCAGCATTCAGAGCCACAGTAGCCAGATGGTGGAATGGTCACAAACAATACATTCATAGTTGGGAATCTTGTCAGAATTTTCTTCGCCTGAGAATCATGGATCAACCTCAGGAGGTGCAAAGCAGGTTTAATGGTCAGACTATCGCTCAGGATCATTTGGAGCAGTGTTATCAAGCATGGAAGCATGTACATCGTGAAGAATGGGTACATAGGTTTGTACACACTCTCGAACCGGTAGCAAAGAACTGGTATGCAGAGGTGGAGCTTCGCCATGGTACTATAAGTTGGGATAGTCTTGTTGATAGTTTTTTTCTTACGTTTTCTATTAATGAGGTTTTCCTTGATTTGGGCGCAGCTGTTAGGCTGATCCACACTAAGGTGTTTGATGGTAAAGAAACAGCTGAGTACCAACCTAATTGGAAAGAACAAGAAGCCAATGCAGTAGAATTCTATAACCTTGCAATTGACTAGGATGATGACCCATGCAACATCAATATTCCTAATTCAAAAGGACACTGCGAAGTACATGGACCAATAGTCAAAGCACCAGAAGTGACTCAGCCCTTGACGACAATGCAAGTAAACATTGGGTCAGAAGAAATGCCTAAGTATGCTACTATTGGAGATTATTGGGATGAAGAAATGGTAAGAAAAGTGACCCAACTTCTCCATGAGTATGAGGACCTATTTCCGATGAAGTTCTCAGAAATGAAAGGTATCCTTGGTGATATAGGAGTGATAAAAATCCCTTTGAAACCTGATGTGAAGCCTGTGAAGCAGCGCCCTTATAGGCTGAACCCTAAGTATAAACAAAAAATTCAGGGTGGAGCTAGATAAGATGCTCGTAGCAGGAATCATTGAGCTTGTCGAAGAGTCAGAATGGGTCAGCCCCATGGTGGTACAAGAAAAGAAGACCAAGGGAGAAATCTGAATCTGTGTTGATCTCAGGAAGTTGAATGATGCCTATTTACATGATCCATTTCCTACTCCCTTTACAGATGAAGTTTTAGACAATGTCGGAGGTCAAGAAGTGTATTCCTTCACTAATGGATTTCCAGGTTACCATCAGATCAGAATTGCTCCAGAGGATCGACATAAAACAACCTTCGCTATAGAAATGGGATCTTTTCAGTATACAGTTATGCCTTTTGGATTGAAGAATGCACCTGCTATGTTTTCTAGGGTAGTCATATCTGCATTTAAGGAATTCATTCATAAGTTCTTGGAAGTTTACTTTGATGATTGGACTATCTTTGGTTTATTAAAAGATCATATAGCTAGCTTAAGGCTTATGCTGGACAAGTGTAGACAACATCAGATTTCATTGAACCTGAAGAAGTGTATCTTTTGTGCACCTTTTGGAATTATGCTAGGTCATATTGTATGTAAGCAAGGATTGATGGTGGATCCTGCGAAGATAGTCGTCATTGTGAACTTGCCACCTCCGAAGTCTGTTAATAAACTTTGAACTACGCTTGGTCATACTGGATATTACAGGAAATTCATCAAAGGATATGCTCAGATTACAGCCCCTATGGAGAAGAAGTTGAGGAAGGATATTAAGTTTGAATGGACACCTGAGTGTCAAGAAAGCTTGGACATTTTGAAAGAAAATATGGTAACTACCCCTATCCTAGTATTCCCTAACTAGAATAAGGAGTTTCTTGTTCATGTCGATGCATCTTGCATTGATTTAGGTGTAGTATTGGCTCAGTCAGGTGACAGTAATATTGATCATCCTATTGCTTTTGCAAGTAGAAAATTGTCCATAGTAGAAAATAATTATACTACGACAGAACGAGAAGGTCTAGCTATGGTTTATGCCTTGCAGAAGTTTCGACACTATCTATTAGGATCGCATTTTAAGATGTTCACTGACCATTTTTCTTTGAAGTATTTGGTTAACAAGCCTGTGTTAGGTGGAAGGATATGCAGATGGCTGATTCTATTTGAGGAGTATGACTTTGAGATCATAGTTAAACCAGGGAGACTTAACCTAGGGCCTGACCACTTATCAAGGCTTGAGTCAGGAGAAGATCCCACTAGTTTGGACGAAGGTCTTCCTGATGCCCAGTTGTTTGCCATCCAGATGGTTGATGACTATTTTCAGGATATTGTTCAGTACTTGTCTACAGGTTTTCCACCCTATGAGATGATGACACAGCAGAAGAAGCAGCTAACTTTACCTTGATAGCAGGACAACTATATAAGATGGGACCAGATGAAATACTCCGCAAATGTGTCCTGGAGCATGAAAAGCCATTGATCTTGGCTGAGGCACATTCGGTAGCAGCAGGAGGTCATTATGGAGGAAAAGCTATAGCTCAGAATATTCTGACATTAGGATTGTGGTGGCCTACAATTCATAAGGATGCAAGAGAGTATTTCCACAGCTACGATATCTGTCAAAGGACAGGAAAACCATCCAGGAGGGATGAGATTCCTTTGGTTCCACAGGTAACTTTACAAGCATTTGACAAATGGGCTATTGATTTTGTGGGACCAATCAATCCCCCTGCAAAGAAATCTAGAGCAAGATACATTATTACAGCGACTGATTACCTTACTCGTTGGGCCGAAGCTCAACCAGTCAAGAATTGTAGCACTACTACAGCTGCGAAGTTCATCTTCGATAATATCTTGTCAAGATTTGGGTTTCCTAGAATTCTTATGAGTGATCAAGGATCACATTTCCTAAATAAGACTATTGAAGCATTTACTGAAGAATTTCAAGTATATCATCAGAAGAGTACTACCTACCATCCTCAAGCAAATGGAACTTTCGAAGCCTTTAACAAGATCCTTGAGCACTCTCTGACGAAGGTTTGCAATGTTAACATAAATGATTGGGATATTAGAATTCCAACAGTACTATGGGCTTATAGAACCACGTGCAAGAATTTGACAGGCCATACACCTTTTAGGACGGTATATGGACAGGAAGTAGTTACGCCCATGGAGTAGATTGTTCCTAGCCTCAGAATATCTGCCTTCACAGAGATGGATGATCCAGCCATGTTGAATGAAAGGCTGGCAAAGATACTCGAACTAGAAGAAGATAGATTCATTACGGGTTTCCAGTAGGAAGTGCAGAAAGCTAGAGAAAAATCATGGCATGATAGACACATTAAGAAAAATCATTTCCAGACTGGTGATCTTGTGCTCTTGTACGACAGTAAATTCATGAAGTTCCCAGGTAAGTTCAAGACCCATTGGAAAGGACCATACATAGATCAGGAAGTTACTGATGGTGGTGTAGTCCAGTTAGCTAAATTGAATGGAGAAATCCTACCTTCCATGGTGAACGGAAGTATATTAAAGAAGTATAGGGACAAGCTTAGAACTCCTAAGCAGAAGTAACAATAGGAAGGAAATTCTAAGTACCAAGAACAGTTGAAATTGGGTACTAGACTATAATGAAGCTGTTCTCCGAGAGCTGTGGCAGATTGTTGGAAGTGTCACACTTCAACTCTCTGTCGAAGCTGGTGTTAGGATGCATTGGAGGTATGAACTGTGTCAAAGGTACATAGGGTGGTAAAACTAAAGTTAATAGTTGTGCCGAAGAATAAATATGTGTCGAAGCTTAAAATGTGACCATTGGAAAAGGATCAGATCTGGCTGTACCGGCACGTGAACTACATCAACTACCTATAATGATAAGATTTTGGGAAATCTAGTGCCGGTTGGACAAGAAATACCACCAATTCGGTAAGATCTGGTGTCATCAATGCACAATGATGGCAGATTTGGTCATTGGATTCTATAAGAAGATACCCAGGCCTGCGAAGTGTGCATTGCACATTTTCTGAGTTTCACAGTTGAACCCATGTCAGCTGATCACGAAGACCAGTGCATGTTGAGAGAATACCAAGAGAGGGGTTTGCAGAACCTTATGAGTAACCCACCTGTAGATTCTCCCCCAGCACCGAGTCAACCAAGCCAAGCGTGATCTACCAGAAAGAAGTTTAAGGCAGAAATTCACTCTCAGTAGAACGAAGAAAGATACAAGAACACAGGCATTCTGCTAAGGATGAAAGGATGAAGGATAGAGCAATCCAGGGCAGCGGTAGAAGTAGCAGAAGGTATGACGATGATGACAGGCATATAAGGAAGAAAGACAGCAGGAGGATTAAATATGTTGCTTACAGAGATACAGACGGATACAAAGCTCGATAGAGTGCAAAAGGAGATAATGGAGAAGGTGCTAGCTACCAAAGAAATCATGTGCAGCCTCAGCAAGTAGTTTACTATCAGTGCCAAGAAGATTCGTCGACCAGAAAAGTAGCAGAGTGTCCCAGGACGGGCTACTAGTGAGTCTTAGGGGCCTGTTGGGGCTCCGACCTTCAAGGTCCTAAGTTTTGGTAACTCTGCGGTTTTTGTGGAATCTTGTAAGCGGAGTTGCGACGCAAAATAGTCTTAGGGGTGTCGAGGTTGGGTCGAAGCCCCTCTTTTTGTAAATGACCCATGGTTTAAACCCAGGTTTATGGTTTTTGGGTTCCCATGGTTTAATTCCATGGTTTTGTAATAGTGCACTTGTATAAATAGGCACTTATGTAAAGGAGTGAGGTTAGGCCTTTGACGATTATCTTATGATGCTAATGTGAGGCAAAGCTAAGAGCTATTCTTAAGGGTTTAAGGTTAAGTCCCAGCTGTGTGCGTGGACGACCTCTGCAGCTGTGTGTGCAGAGGGTTTTTGTAAGAAGGATAAGTCCTAGCTGTGTGCGTGGACGACCTCTACAGCTGTGTGCGCAGAGGGTTTTTGTAAGAAAGGTTCTACAGCTGAGTGCGCAGATATGCAGGTAAGTGTGCAGTTTATGGAAGACCGAGAAGATCTGCAGCTAAGTGCGAAGATCCGAAATATGGTTTTTGTAAAGAGTTGAATATAAACACAGTTCTGTGGACGTAGCCCCTACACTGGGGGTGAACCACGCATATCGTGTGTTGTGGTGGTTTTGTTATTTTGTGTTGTTATGTTTTATGCTTTGATAAGTAGATAAGTGATAAGATAAGATAACTGTTAAATAATAACTTCGCTGTGAATTCCCAGTTAAGGGTTAAGCAAGGAACTGTATGTTTATCTAATTGCGAAGCTAGTTAAGTAACTGTTGAATATCTATACTGCATATTTATTCTTTGTTAAGGCTAAAGGTACAATAATATCCCTCTTTTGCTTCCAGAAACCTGATTCTGCGGCACCCCATAGCTGTTTCGGGTGAGACTGCAACCTGTTCAGAGGTTGTTGCCGAAATGGCCAACATTGTGGGTCTTTTGTTGGTGCGAAGATAAAAGGTATAAAACCTGGGTCTTCCCATATCCCAATAGAATATAGTCCTTTTGGTGGCTAATGAACTATTTAAAAGTTCGCCTAAGCCACCGAAAGTATCTTTTCAAAAAGCGTGATCCACCGGCTTTCGGTGGTTAACGTGGTCCTGAGCCAAAGCTGTTAGCCACCGAAAGCTGGCTTTTCGGTGGCTAATGAATTGTTGGAACCTTTTCCTAAGCCACCAAAAGCTAAAACTTTCAATATTTTAAACAAAAAACACACCATGCATTCCAAATTTGTTAATCATCAAAATATCTTTCATAATAAAACTTGAAATATTCACTTCCTAAAAAAAAAAATTATTTTAGCTTGATCTACTGAAAATAAAATTTTTGGGAGATAATAGGTTCCTTCCAAGTTGACAAGAGTTCCCTGTCATGACAAACCCGCAAAAAAATAGATGTCTTCTAGTGCAATTTCTAGAGTCTCACCTTGTAGGTCAAATGCACCTAGATCATGATCCTAATAGTTGATAAGAAATTCCAGCAAATGGACATTAGATTGCATAGGTGAGGTACAAAAGTACTTTAGAAACCCACTTTGCCATAATGCATGCACCGTGGGGCACTTCTAAGTGCATCTTGGTTCATGGTTTCATGTTCCTCGTCCCTCCAATCCAACACCATGTTTTAGCCTATCCATAAAGCCATTTTCAAACATTAAATATCATTCAAAAACATTGATTTTGGCCCTAATTAGGCTTTTCTTATGTCATGTAGGATACGCGACTGTCCTTTGGACATGTCGCGTATCATACGCAGGTTGCTTTCAAGCAAGTCACATATAAAATGCGTGTACTCGACTGTCTAAGTTGCATACCCACGTATACAGTACGACCTCCCTAAAACTGGCTTAAAACATTAAAATTTTGCATAAAATTAAAAATTTGTTTGGATGAAATGAAAGAGAATGAAGAGATGATTTACCTGGCGCTTGTGGATTTGAAAATCGTCCACTAGTTTTTCCACATTGAGCAATTGAAGGCATAGGTAAAATTTTTCTATATTGGGTTACAATATGAAATGGTATTTTTGATTTCTATTTTTGAACTATTTATAGAAATAATTTCAAAATGTGGGTTTTTAACCTATAGTTTTTAATTTTTATCAAAATCAAACTAATACCATGTCATGTTTTGCTAATGAAATAGGTCCAAGGTTACTCAATGTTGTTTTTCACTCTTATAGGATAGAATTTTGGTCATTTATATGCATTTTTGCATTTATACCTAATTTGCCTTAACCCTAGAATCACTACTTTAACCACAGACTATGGTATTTAACCATTAGTACCTTGCCTATACCATTGTTCTTCCATGGATAGGGCCTTCCTTCTATGAGTACCACAGCTTAGAACGCATTGATTTTCTTTTGATACTCATGCCGCATTTGTCATAGGTTTAGGGGAGCCTTCTAGCTATTTTTCACGCCAAATTGAGCCTCATTTTGGTCTCTTTTAACAAGCTATCCCTTTTATAAGGCTCCCTTCCCTTATGGAGTTTCTTTAGTCCCAAGATTAACTCCTCAAAATAGACTTGACTGTTGAGTAAACTTTTCCATTCAGGCTTGTTAAGAATATGTGAATGGAAATCCACATTGGTGGTAGGTTATCACTTTCTCGGACCATGTGGAATAATACGAGAAATTATCACTCTCTTTTCTACAGAATTGAGAAGAGTATTCTCAAGCATAGATTTATCACTTTTTTGGACATGAGGGACTAAAATTACAGAAAAGGAGTGCCCGGTATGAGCTTAGTTTTCTCTTTTTCATGCTCTAGACCTAAACATGAAAAAGATTCTGAGTGTACTTTATGTCTTTGTCATGCCTGTTAAACACTAAGAACAAAGCATCGAGTTTACTGTTGTAATCCCCATTCCTTGTAATCAAATGGATCTTTTCTAGTGATATTTATTTCCTTCACACTTGTAAAATTCAAGCTATATGCTGCTCTTGAAGGAGCGTTGGGTAGGTGGTAATTTAACCTTTTTCAGACCTCCCTGACTAAGTACGAAAAAAGGTTCACCTTCTCTTCTTTGGAATTTAAGAGAGTTATTCTGTGGTATGTTTTATACCTTTTAGGCCTCAAGAGACTAAATTGGATGAAAAGGTCCCCCCTAGAGTCTTCTTCAGAGTTTTCAAACTCTCTAAAAATGAAAATGCCAAACACGCATGTACTAGTTTGGGCTCGTAAAATCCATGAATAAGTGACATTATCAAGTATTATTCCCTCTTCTCTTCAATATTGTAAAAAATGAAGAGAGACCTGAGTTGAATTTCTTCGACTCATTAAAATTTAACAAGAAAGATAAGAAAGAAGTTTTATTTTTGGGTTACAGTCAGTGGCAGTGTGTCCTCCTTGAACATAGCACTTTTTGAACTTTCTAATACTCATGTCTCAGTGTACACTTTTAGTTCAGCTATCACTTCAAGTTTCTTACTCCTCCACTTCTCATTTATGCCCGGGGAATATGATAATTTCTCCTACATGACAGATAAGTCTAGTTGTACTATCTGCAAAGTTAAAAGATGCTTTGGGTCAGTTTTGTGTCGTGCTCACTGTTCAAGGATTTATCCCTACATTTGATTATTATCCTGATTCCATCATTATCCTATCTGATATCACTTGTGTCTACCTTCCTTTATCCAGTTTCTAGTCACTCTTGTGATCCGTTGGAGGATCTATTTCCTTCCTCATAACAACATGGTTTCTCATTAGCACTTCCTAAAGACGATGACCTAGAGTTTTGATGATGGTACCTTAGGATTCACTTTCATCATTGGTGAATTTGTTTGCTTCAGTTGTCAGTTTTCACCTATTGATTGACAATCTGTTGAATCCTTTCCATGTTCGACTTCGACACATCTATTCACATGGCCTGGATTGTCCTAGTTCCTTTGGATTTTGATGAAGACCTTAGGTTCATCTCTATAACCTAAGTTGCGCAAGATTGTGTTGTGTTCACCTGCACAACTTCCAAATTTTGAAGACTCATCATTGGATATTGTGGCTTCCATCCACCTTTGTAATATACATGGTATTGTACTCGTATCATATGATGTAATCAAATATTGTAAAGGAGCTAGTGTTCCAGTATATTGAGTATGGTATCCTCGAATATGATTTTGTATATGACATTGATATGTATTTGTTTCAAGTACTTCCTCTGCTTCCTTGGACTTTTGAGTTCTCCAAGATAATGATTATAATGTATTTTGGTCATCGCTTCCCTCCGACCTCACACATTAGGGGGCATCTGTTATCATCCAAAATGGCACTTCTCCACCAGAGTTATAACATTCCTCATGTTGGTACACAAAAGGAAAATTTGGATTGAAGTGGAAAAAACACTATAGATGTGCATGAACTTTGATGCATTATCCTCAAACCAGCCTTATATATTTTTATTATGAGTTTTGGGTTGCATACACGACTATATGCATTGCAACTCATGTATGATATGCTAGTATTTGCATTACAACCCGCGTATACTGACATAAGTGAGTTCCCTTTGAGCAACACGCGTATTATACACGAGTTTCCTATATTAATACCCATGTATACCTTAATTTGACATTAAAAAATATAAATCAATATTAGATGATATTATTTGGGTCCTAATCCATAACTATCCCAACCTTTGAAACCACTCTATTTCCCAAAGTATAAATAAAGGCCTTGGTGTGGGGCTAATCAATCAATTTTGGAGAGGAATGTTATGCTGTTTGTATAACTTTAGAATCTTGGAGCAACAAAACTCAGAGTCCCTTGGTTGTAGAAGAGTCCTTGTGTCAGAATCTAGGTTGTATTCATATCTTATTCACCACCTGTCAATAAAGAGAATTATTTTTCCAATCTTGTATTGTGTCTATTTCATGTATATTGGTTTAATGAATATGTTTGATTATATTATTTATATGTTTTCCATATAACCTATGATATATATATGAATGAGATTTTCTCTTTGCAGGTGAAGAGGTGCATCCCTAGAATATTTGGAGAGAAGTGGAGTGAGAGAATATCAAGCTTGGATCAACCGTCGCTAATCAGGTAAGTCAATAATTTCTTCCTATTCTCTTTCCATTCTCTGTAAAAGTTGATTGTCTGCAAATTAGTAGTAAGTTGGTAACCCCAAACCCTAGGTTACAAGGGTGCGATATCCTAAACAACACAACCCCATTCTAATCTTGCAAAATAAAACTATTGTCTCCTCAACATGCAACAATAATGTAAGTACCTTTTCATAAGTGATCAAATTCGCCATCTTTAAATTTTTTTCTAGCATCCCATTTCAGAACTAAAACATTTATCTGGAAATTTCCTTCTTTATCTTTCCTGTCAAAATCCTTCTTCATCTTCTCTTCATGTACTTGGACCCTATCATATTCCTTTTTTCTCATTTGATGGAGTTCTATCAACTGGTTGATCCTTCTCTACATGTGTTTTGGCTCTTCATCATCTTCCTACAATAATTTCATAAATGGTAAACCCAAAGAAACTAGAAAAATTACCTCTACTCCATATAGAAGCTCAAATGATGACATGCCAATAGCCCTTTTTGTACCTATCCTATCTGCCCATAATGCATATTTAAGTTTGGTATGCCATGCTCTTTTATTTTCCTCCAATTATTTCTTTATGATTCTTACCAAACTCTTATTTGAAGACTCAACCATCCTATTTCCCTAAGGATAATATCCATTTGAATGATTCAAATTTATATGATACTTATGAAAGAATATGTGTTAGAATAATCAACCCATAGTTACCTACCTTAGACATTAAATTAATCATTTTTGTCTTATATGCTTAGTTCATGTGTCCCACCTTATGCAAGTTGTCATTTACCTATCCATAGTGGTCAAACTTGCCTTATTTGACTCATGTAGTGCTTGGGAAACCTCAAGGAATCAAATCTGATTTATTCCTGGCCTCCTAAGCGCCCTTCTACTTTTTCTGCTTTATTGCCTGCTTTTTCAGTGTTTTAAGGCAAATGGAAAAGCTTGACTAGGTGAGGTTGACTAGTTTTTTGTCCTACACATCCTCCACTCTTTTCTCCTTGGAAAAGCATGTATGAGTTGTCATTCCAGCACTCTTTAGCTTGCCTAAGTGATTTTGCCAATTCATGAGCTCCATGACTGATTTGGGATCAGCTTTTTGCACCTATGGGGGATTTCTTAATTTTAGTAAGCCTGCTTTATGCTAGATTCGAATTGCTCCTCATGCATTCAAATCCCTTATGTAATTATTTAATGCAGAAACCTATTATGTTACAGGGTTGGCTATTGTACACTGATTCAATATAGTTTAGTGTTCAGCTCATTATTCAGTCTCTTTTGTGAGTGATTTTGCATGTTCAATTAATAATTGTTGTGATTAAAATTAATCTATCACTGGGTTCAATTTCCATATGGTATCAGAGCCATTGTAGATTGATTTCTCTCCTTCAAAATTGTTTTGCAGGTTCAACATCAGTGACTGGGAGCCTTCTACTGACAGCCGGGACAGATTTCTAAGCTATGGATCAATCTCAGAAGATCATCTTGACTCCATTCAATTTCTTTGAATGGAAAGCAGAGATGGAGATACTATTGAGAGTGAAAGGACTCTACAGGGTGACTATGGCAACATAAGTAGAGCCCAATGCAACTGCAGAGAAGATAAAATGGCGCAACAGGAGGGATGAGGTCTATGGTCTCCTGTGTCTGAGTATTTCCAGAGACCTCCTTTTCATCTTGATGGATTGACATCACTGAATGAAGTATGGGAGAAGCTTACTAATCTTTTTGGAAAGACAGACGAGATGAGGGGACATCAAATAAAAAATGAGCTGATTTCCCTGAGTCCCAATAGCTTTGAATCACTGTAACTCTATTTCTCCAAGTTCAAAGCACTTGTTTTACAGCTAAAACAATGTGGGATAAAAAAGAAGGATGATCAGCTGGTCTTGGCCATTCTCTTGAAGCTTGGCCCTGACTATTTAGTGTTTGTTTCAACCTTCTATGCCACAAAGTTGACAGCTCGAACCTGGAAGAAGCCTAGCCTTGCAGATTTCATGGAATCTCTCACACAAGAACAAGACAAGCTGGTGATGATGGGCAGCATCAAACCATCCAAATATCAAGCTCTGATTGCTGGAGATTCAAGGGTGGATTCAAAAAGCAAAAAAAAGGCTAAAAATACACCTGAGCAAAAGAGAGACAAGAAATAGTCTCCTGAGGAGCCACAAGGTTCCAAGAAGAACTACCAGAAGAAGAAAAACAAAGGAGAAATGAGAAAGTGCGCATACTGCAATAAGGGAAATCACACTGAAAGCTCTTGTATGAAGAAGAAAATAGACATATTGACGCAACTCCTGGAGAATAATGGCATCTCCCTTCCAGAAAGCTCAAAGAAGAGAGAAGGAGGATCAAGTTCAGATGATAGAGAGAGAGTTCATGCATTGGTTGCTGGCACATCAAGCTCACCCAGTTTTATCATTGATTCTGGAGCTTCAATACACATGGTTTCGACCAAGGAGGCATTCTCCTCACTTGACATGTCGAAGGGACCACCTATAGTACTGGGATATGACTCTCTCACTGAAAGTTTGGGGAAAGGGAGGATTGATCTTGATCATGGTCAGTTCAGCAATGTGTTGTATGTGCCTGGTATTGCCTCCAACCTCTTATCAGTGTACCAGATGACTCACACTGGGTCTCCAAAGAAGGTCATATTCTCCCCTGATGAAGTTGAGATCACAGAGATCTCAAGTGGTAAAGTCATTGAAAAAGGAGTTGCGAATCATGCTCAGAAGGTATACATGTTCTCACACTTCCTACCCTACTCAAACCCCTCTGCTCTTCTAATTCATGCTAATGAAGCAAGCAAGCTTTGGAATGAAATATTTGGCCACCTAAATTACAAGTATCTTTCTGATCTTAGTGAAAAGGAGATGGTCATAGGGTTTCCCAAGATAAAATTTTCCAAAGGAGTCTGCCAAGGTTGTATCCTAGGAAAACACCCAGAGCATAAATTTGAGAGAGCTAGTCATGAGAGAACCTCTGCACCCCTAGATCTGATCCACAATGATGTTGCTGTACCATTCCCTCATATGTCCATGAGTCAGGCCAAATATGCATTGAATTTCATTGATGACTTTTCCAGGTATTGCTAGGTTTACTTCCTAAAACACAAGTCTGAAGTTTTTGGCCTCTTCAAAGTCTTTAAGGCTTTGGTTGAAAACTATTCTAGGAGGAAACTCAAGGTCCTTAGATTTGAAAATGGTGGTGAGTATGTCAATTCTGAGTTTATTAATTATTGTGCAGATGCAGGTATTCAGATGCAGCATTCTATCCCTTACACACCACAGCAGAATGGTGTTGCTGAGAGGAAGAACAGATCACTGAAGGAGATGGCAACATGCATGATGGAGGCCAAAACTTTGCCACCAAAGTATTGGGCCAAAGCTATCAACTATGCAGCCTATATCTAGAATAGGGTGCCTCATAAGCAGCTTGATGGCATGACTCCTTTGGAAGCATGGAGTGGGCACAAGCCAGATGTGACCCATTTCAGGATTTTTGGCTCAAGGGCTTGGGCTAGAATTCCAACAGAAAAGAGAAAGGATTTGCAGCCCCGAAGCCAAGAGTGTCTATTTTTTGGATACTCTGAAGATTCAAAAGGGTACAAATTGATAAATTTGAGCACAAACAAAGCCTTCATCGAAAGGTGCGTTTAGTTTCAAGAAGAACCCCTTGCAGCAGTGGAAGTTGGAGAAACCTCTTCACCACCTGAACCTCTGAAAGTAAGTGAAGAGTTTGTTGAACATTCTGATTCTGATATGTCTGATATTTATGAGTTTATTGCAGACCCTAATATCCCTACAAGTCCAAAATGGGAAGCCAAGACACTACATGCAGCATGAGAGCTAGCTGGGGATCCCAATGATCCAAGAAGGACTAGATCTCAATTTGAGAGTGGTCTATGCATGAAGGATCCTATGTTTGCTGAGAAATGATATTTGATGGTGGAATCATATCGTAAAACATATGAATAAGTAGCAGGAGATCCAATATGGAAAGAATCCATGAAGGAAGAGTTCAACTCACTCCAGAAGAGCAACACATGGGAGCTAGTGGATCTTCCCCCAGGGAGGAAGTTAGTTCAGTGTAAGTGGGTCTACAAGACCAAATTTTCTGGTGATGGTTCACCACTAAAGTATAAGGCCAGATTGGTAGCCAAGGGCTACTCACAGGTTCATGGGATAGATTACAATGAGACCTTTTCCCCAATGTCAAATATGGATTCGATCAGGCTAGCCCTAGCCATCGCAGCCTCAAAGCAATGGGAGGTACATCACATGGATGTAAAATGTGACTTCCTGAATGGAGATCTCACTGAAGAGATATATATGCAGTAGCCTCAAGAATTTTATACTAACCCTTCTCTTGTGTGCAGGTTGAGAAAGTCATTGTATGGGCTAAAGCAAGCCCCCAGGGCTTGGTATGCTAAGATCGATAGCTTCTTGCTATCACTGAATTTTGTTCGGTGCAAATCAGATCCAAATGTCTATTTGAAGTTAATTAATGGTTCATTAATGAGCATTGTGTTATATGTTGATGACCTCCTCATTACAGGAAGCTCCAAGGATGAGATTGCTTCCTTGAAGGGAGCAATGAACCAAGCCTTCTCCATGACAGATTTGGGGCTCTTAAGCCAATTTTTGGGGCTTGAGATTGCTCAAACCAAAGATGGAATCAAGGTGCACCAGTCCAAGTATGCCTTGGATTTCCTGAACAAATTCAGAATGAAGGATTGCAAAGCAAGCAAAACTCCTTTCCTTTCAGGAGTGAAGCTGGAAGAAGCTGATTCTTCACCTATGGTAAACAATACACTGTATAGGCAATTGATTGGATGTTTATTGTATCTGACACATACTAGACCTGATCTTTCTTATGCAGTAAGTGTGGCTTCTATATACATGGATCATTAGAGGAAATTTCAACTCAAAATGGGCCTCCTAAAATGAACTAATAAAATAATAGTTAAAATAATAAAATAATATTTATTAATTTTGGAGGAAGAAAAGAAAAAAAACTACTTTTTTGTTTGTATCTTTGACATATCTCCCTATGTTTTTACTCAAATTTCGATCAGGAGAGCTCATTGGATTCAGAATTAAATTCCACATCCAACGAGTACCCACTCGGCATGCTTTTGATGGACCCCACTACCCCAAAAACAAGAAATACCTGAAAAATGAAATGATGATGTCATCATTCCATTTTTTCAGGTACTTCTTGTTTTTGGGGTAGCGGGGTCCGTCAAAAGTATGCCGAGTGGGTACTCGTTGGATGTAGAATTTAATTCCGCATCCAACGAGCTCTCCCGATCGAAATTTGAGTAAAAACACAAGGAGATATGTAAAAAATACAAACAAAAAAGTAGTTTTTTTATGATACCTAACCCCAAATTTATATTAAAAAAGTGTTTAAGACCTATACGGTATTTCAAATTTAAAGCGATTTCATTGGCTAACACATGATGACATGGAATTTGAATAAAAGTTAAAAGGCCCATTTTGAGTTGAAATTTCCTCTAATGCAGCCTCATGAGATCCATTGGAAAGCAACCAAAAGGATCCTTAACTTTGTTCAGGGAACAAGGACACATGGGATCTTCTATAAAGCAAAACCTGATCTTTATTTGATTGGATTTACTAACAGTGATTGGGTAGGTGATAGCATAGATAGAAATTCCACATCAGGATATGTGTTCATGCTTTCAGAAGGGCCAATCATTTGGTCAAGCAAGAAACAGAGTGCCATTGCACTCTCATCTACAAAAGCAGAGTACATAGGAGTTGTTAATGCAGCAACTCAATGTTTATGGTTGCAGTGTTTACTTGGAGAGTGTGGCTTCGAATCAGAGTACTCAAATACCATCTACTGTGATAACCAGAGTACTATTCGAATCTGCAAAGATCCAGTTCAGAAGCAGAGAACCAAACACATTGAGATCCATATGCACTACATCAGAGAGCTTGTGCATGATGGCACCATTCACCTACTCTTCTGTTCATCTTCAGAACAAGTAGCTGATATATTCACCAAAGAATTTTGTGAGAAGACCTTCAGTAATCTCAAATCACTGCTGGAGATTTCTGATCCTGTTGTGAAGCATGAGTGAAGACAAGATTTCCAAATTTTGTTTTACAGTCCATGTTTAAGGGAGGATTTTCCCATGTGGTTTTTGCCTCTTTCCATGGTTGTATGGACATGCAGTATGTAAAGGGTGACTAAGCCTTGTTGCTAGGCCCTATAATTTTCTGATATATTACTCATAAATTCAGGCTTAAGGGGGGGTGTTAGAATAATCAACCCATAGTTACCTACCTTAGACATTAAATTAATCATTTTTGTCTTATATGCCTAGTTCATGTGTCCCACCTTATGCAAGTTGTCATTTACCTATCCATAGTGGTCAAAATTTCCTTATTTGACTCATGTAGCACTTGGTAAACCTCAAGGAATCAAATCTACTTTATTCTTGGCCTCCTAAGCGCCCTTCTGCTTTTTCTGCTTTATTTCCTGCTTTTTCAGTGTTTTAAGGCAAATGGAAAAGCTTTACTAGGTGAGGTTGACTAGTTTTTTGTCCTACACATCCTCCACTCTTTTCTCCTTGAAAAAGCATGTATGGGTTGTCATTCCATCACTCTTTAGCTTTCCTAAGTTATTTTTCCAATTCGTGAGCTCCATGACTGATTTGGGATCAACTTTTTGCACCTATGGGGGATTTGCTTAATTTTAATAAGCCTGCTTTATGCTAGATTCGAATTGCTCCTCATGCATTCAAATCCCTTATGTAATTATTTAATGCAGCAACCTATTATGTTAAAGGGTTGGCTATTGTACATTGATTCAATAAATTTTAGTGTTCAGCTCATTATTCAGTCTCTTTTGTGAGTGATTTTGCATGTTCAATTGATAATTGTTGTGAGTAAAATTAATCTATCACTGGGTTCAATTTCCACAAGATGATTAATATTTTGGACTTAAAGGCCCATGCCTTATTAGTTATTATCCTCCTAGGAGATCCAAACCTAGAGAGTGTTAGCAGTATTTTATTTTTGCTGAAGTTAGCACTATTATTGCATCAATTTTAGGCTACATTGGTGATTTGGCAGTTTCAAGGTTTTGCACATTTGATAATGCATAAAAAAATTTCATGACTGGAAAGGAAAAAGAGCTTCAATGGTTATTCAAGTAAAAGGAAAAAAAAACTTATAAGATGAAAAGAAAGATGAAGCACTTCATTGTAGAGGAGGACCAAGATAGGATCGATGGTGGGTCAATGCTACTTTGAAATGTTCTTGAAACAATAGGAATGGGGTGGTATCAAAATGTGAATTCGAGACTGAAGTTTTTAATGAATTTCTTGATCTTGTCTATTTCCTTCACAATTGTTAAATTCATTTAGATGCACAGTTCATTAAATTGGAAGAAACCTGGATATTTCAAGATCTGAATGTGTTTTAAGGAGTTTATTCACCATGAAGGTAAGATAATCCATAAAGATGGATCTAAACCAGTATTAAGGATTACCTCTCTATGAGAATTGAAATAAGGGTAGATTGTATTATAAAGTCCCATGATAGGGATTCAATTGAACAATGAAATCATAGAATACAAGGGTGAAAAAACTTTTGGGTATAAAAGGGATTTATTTTAATTAAAAAAAGATATTGGCCCACGACCAACCACCAATATACCAATCGAGAACCAAGTCATATGGGGGATGATCCCATGAGACTTATTGTGCTTACTTTATGCCTTGATATAAGTGGAGACCACCAATGCTTATAAACAATTGCAATGTTTATTAATCTATGCATGTGGGATAATATCTTGACTGAAAAATATAAATATAAATGTGCAGTCCATGGATTCCAGTCACGAGGAGCTCATGGTATTTTTGTTGAGGTTCCAAGGTTGTGAATTGAAAGATTCATAGATTAGACATGGTTTATAATGCATCTAATAATGATCTTGTTAGAACCTAGATTTTGATGAAAAGTGTCGTTGTTCATATTGATGTTGCTCATTTCCATCAGTGGTGTGAACAACACCACGACTAAGATATTGGAAGGAATAAGAAGGTTGTCGCTGCTTCTAAAAAAAATACTTTTTTGAAGAAGTTAAAATAAGAGCAGAGTGAAAATCAATTGGAGGGATAGTTAGTGGGGAAACAATATGTTGCAAAAGAGATCTATTGTGGTGTTGATGCATGCTCAACAATAAGGTATTGAACGACTTGCTCAGGCAGTGAAGGAAGGTGACATGCTATTCATTTGTCAATACCTTTTCATGGGAAGTGATACCACTTATGTGTAGCTTGAGATCACAGAAATTAAAGGACAAGGTGTGGTTTATCTTATGAGAAGCATGACTACACTAGATGGTTGTTGTGCCAAGATAAGAGAGAGGAAAATAAGGAAATGTATACAAGGATAAATCAGATGCGTAAGCAAAAGAGGAAAAGTGCACATGTGAAAGGGTAAAATAGGTTAATAATTAAATGAAGGAATCAACACAAGCAGATACAACATGCGCACAAAAGAGGAAGAGCAAAAGGAAAGCTGCAATGAGGATACCTGCAATAAGGATACCTTCGACAAGGAAGGCAAATCCAAGTCGATGGAAGAGGAAGGTAGAAGAGTTAAATATGGATAGGTAGAAATCAAGGAAGATGATGGAAGGATGAACCAGTAGAAGATAGAAGAACAACATTTGTGACTAGTTATGACCAGTATAGGAAAATTGAAAGACGTTTCTGCTGCTAGTTAAAGCTATGGTTAATGTCTTCCAGGACTTTCATGGCTAGGTATGGGCCAACATTTATAGAATAGATATATTTTTTAAGTTGTTGAGTCTATAATAACTGAACTATACTCAGTTGAACTTGGGTGGTATGATGTATTCTATAAGTATGAAAAACCCACTCTGTATAAGGGTTCATAAAGTTATGTAAGTTCAGAGAGTTAGTTAGACAATAGAAGTAGAAGGATGTTGAGCTGTGGATCTTGCAATTGTGTATGCAGACCACTAGTGAAGTAGAAGAATCGATCTAGGATGTGTGTGGATCAGTAGGAGTAGATAAAAGAATACACGAGAGTGTAGGAGAGCAAGAAGATTGAGTCAAAAAGAAATATCTTAAGAACATTTTTCAAGTTGCAGGCTGTAAGGTTCTATATCCATTTCTCATTCCAAATGAAGAGAACCTTGGTTGTTTTTCTAAGATGGGTTTCCACATTATTTCTAGTTTTATATGGATGAATGTTGTTGAATGGTGAATGTTTATGTGGATTTATGTTCTCTTGCATTATTATAGTTACAATTATGTTATATGAATGTCGGAGTATGAATGTATAGATGCTCAAAAGTGTTGCCAAAATGTTGTGTATAAGTTCATGGTTAAACTGTTAAGTATAAATATGAGTCGTGCACTACCTATAGAGTGCAAGGGGTTGGTTGTGTCGCACCCCTGTGCTAGTCATTAAGGCCTAAATACACTATTGTGTCATGTGGGTGAACTGTGGCACATAGTTGTGCTGCTTTCGCAGGGTGAAAGAATCCATCCCATTATCTCTATTGAGCGCCTTGGACATGTGCCAAGGGACTATAATCCCTCACCAACTGCGAAAACATGGTTCTGGAAGTTACCCATTAATATATCTCAGGTGAGATTGTGCCTTCTTAGCGGGTGTTTTCGACTAAGATTGCTTTATTGGGCTGATGTCATGGGATGTCATGTTCGTATTATGTTGAGTGATTGAACCATGGGTCTAGACAAGAAGGAGAGAAAGTCCACCAAATGGTTCCATTGCTGGGACCGTTAACCATTTGAGTTGAGGGAAATGTTGTGGCATCTGACAAAGAATGAGGTAGAGGACTGGCTGGAGTCTATGACACTATCATTTGTGCAAGAGAAGAGCACACAATCCTAGTGGAGTGCAGAAAACTGGGTAGGGCTAGTACATATACACTGATACTCATGAGATATTTTTTTGTAGAGTTTCCCACTCTACTACATGAGTGGCTATTAATATTAGAAAGAAGGCAGAAAAATTTCTAGAGGAGAAAAGCAGTTGAGTGGAATGATCAATTGGTGTGTGAAATAACTAGTGTAAGTAACACTATATCTAGAGATGTTGATTTTTGGGTTGCATTATTTTGCAAGGATATATTACAGAGTTTATAGTAGAGGCTATAACATCATATAGTGAGGCCAAAAGAAAACATTTCCATGGACCTCGAAGAAGATATCTTTTATCTATCAGTACATGGATCAAGATGCTCATTTATGAGAAAGGTATCTTACAGTTGAGTAGTTGAGTCGCATGCACCGGAGGAAGGCTATGTCATATACTACCTGTCAAGAAAATGGAAAATGGTAAGTTGAGATGTTCCCAGGAAGTACAGAACTTGAACTAGAAGCTGGACTCCTAAGTGGAAGGAGATTCAGATCAAGGAAAAGAAGAAAGACAGAGGAAGGTTGATGATCTCCTAGTTTGTTCAAAGAAAGTGAGAAAAAACTTTAGTCATAGGTAGGCGAAGGGTCTTGTGATGAAGAACAGGACTACAACCCAATATCAAAAGGAGCAGAAGACTCTGAAGAGACTGTTGAGTCACCAAGGTTCTAGATCCCACTACATCACATCGAGAGTATCGCCAAAGGTAAGGTCTAGAGCCTCATATCCTGAAATATTTGTTAATATTGATAGTGTTAGTACTATGACTATTGCGCAAGAGAGCATACCTCCATTACATCATCTATCAGACAACCCCGACACTGACGCAATGGCTAGGATGGATATTCGATTACCTACATTCAATGGTAATGGAGCAAAAGATCCATAACGACATTGGTTTATCTATGAATCCATTTGGATGGTTCGCTTAGTTGAGAACATGCAATTGAAGAAAGCATAGATGATCATCATGCTAAGAAGTCATGCGCTTGACTGGTTTATGAAGTTCCTCATAGTATCTCCAGGAACACCACAAAAGACCCTTAATGAGATATGAGTTGTGATGATCTCTGATGTCAGAAAACCTAAGTCTGAGTCACAATGCATCACTAATACCAAATAAATCAAACATGAATCGACACAGTCAGTATGGGACTTTGACTAACGGTTCAAGATTATGTGGCCAAGGTAAGTTTTCAGATATCGGATGTACAAAAAAAAGAGTGGTTTATTGCTACTATATTACAACACATCTGAGGGCCATTGATGCAAAAAAATATTGAGTCACAGACATAAGTGTTGGAGTTATAAATGAAGCTAGAGGCCTCGCCAATTGGGGATGGTACCACAGAGATGGTGTAGATTTAGTCACAGATGGCTAATATGATGATACAACTACAGGATATCAAAAAGGGAAAGGAAGCACAAGAAGAATTGTGGTGCACGAAATGCAGAATAGATGGAAAAACTAAGGATAACTATCCAAACTTCATGAATTATATCTCATCTGGTGCGCCAAACCCATTAAATGTAAATTGACTACCCTGGTGTTGCATATGACAGTCTAGAGGGCATCATGACAAGGAGTGTTTATACTTGAAAAAAGTTGTAAGTACCCCAACAAGGAGTGCAAAGCATACCATCTCTTGAAGGAAAATATGGTTGACACTTACTTGATGAAGAATGAGAGTTAGGCTTAGGATGAACCAGCACAACCATCGTATCAGCTTGCACAGTTCCCACCTAATCGGTATCAGAAGTAGTATCAACCTCAGTATGTTCCACAACAACCATATGTGCAACATAATTACTATCAACCGCACTATCAGCAGAACTAATATCCCCCCCCCACAACCACACCCGCAGGGAAGGGATGGTGGAAAATTCAGAGATGATAGGAGGAGGATTTGGTAGAGTAAGAGGTCAGGTTACATGCTATAACTATGGACAACCAGGTCACTCCACCATATATTTCTTGGAACCTGTGAAGACATGTTCATATTGTAAGGGACAGGACCATAATGTGGAGCAATGTCCTGTTGGCAGCCAGCAACAACCTCTTCATTTCTTGACAAAATGAAGAGAGATCAGCTCTTTATATGATTTATCAAATTAAAATTATGAAAGAGCACCTTTAGAATCTTTGATTCTGAAGGTACTCTTAATCAAAGGAAAGTGATTTAATGATTTTAGAGCTGAAAGAAATTCGATCATAAAACTTGGCTTTTAACTGTTAGATAAGTTTCGTAAATTTTCATTAAGTTATTGAAATCATCAAAATGAATTTATGTGACTTAAAGGATTTGTGCCAAGAGAAATTTCATAAAACACATTATATGTTAAATAGGGTATTATTAGTCCTAAGACTAAGAGAATTTTGAAAGTTAACATCATATGTAATACCCTATTATGAACCTTGTAAATATCATAGTTAATGGATAAATGATGTTTGTATAGGAAAATTTTACTTATGATAAATATCCTATATGATGGTATATATGTGTCGATAGGATGTGTAAAGGGTTTCAAACTTAGTATTGTACATATATAGTATAGATATTAATATAACTATTTTATGAATGCATCATTAACATTAGAGAGTGTGATTTATTTCTCTTCATACCACTACACAGCATGATAAAATAAGGATGATTGTTTGGATTAGCTGGCCATGCAATAAACCAATTGTCAAATTGATAAGCGATCAACCATTTAGATCGATGAGCTGGAATAAAATGTGGATTTCACCCCTTGATAGAGTCGACAGTTGTATGCATGTGGTAATATCGTGTTGACAGTGTTAAATGCTAATAGTCATTTCAAATTACGCCATTGTACCTATTAATTATGAACCACTGTCAATAATCAATGGTTGCAATGATGATTTTATCAGTCTTCGTATCGCTGGTTCGCCAAGTTAAGTGGTTATCACTAAGAGGCATGGTCAAACGTAGATAAACTGGCATAAGTCATGGTGTAGTGTAGCATTTATCACTGCTTGAAATCCCGCTAAGATGGCAGGTTCAGAGATTAGATCTCCGATTATATTTGAAGCATGTGAAGATTATCCATCATGTCATGTGTATGGATACCTATTCCCTCTGTTTTCACTTCCCCATTCATTTCGCGACGAATCCCAGAAAGTGCTGGAGAAACCATGTCTCCTCTGAATCGTTTTGAGATTTCAGGGTGTGAACTTATTGAAGCTAACCAGGAATCTGCCAAGAGATTTGAGAAAATGGGATGGGCACATTTCTTTCGAAGCTTTGATGGTCACCATGTGGATATTACTAATATGTTCGCAATGAGTTTTGAAGATGACAGGGTGCGAATTGGGGGTTTCGAATTCGTTATTAACGAAGATAAAATTGCTAAAGCCACGAAACTTCCACAGGTTGGGGAATGTTGGTTTAAAGGCACGATGGTCAACAAGAAGAAGTGTCTGGATTTGTTAACGCCATTACCAGATAAAAGGAAGCTGAGGATAGGCGTACCTGTGAAATTCCTAAAGCCCGAGTGGAGAGTTTACTATGAAATTTTAGTAAGGTACGTGACATGCTATGGACGCTATTCCCATTTGCACTTGTATAATTTACGGTTGCTATTAGCACTAAAGGGTTGTAAACTTAATTTGCCCTTCTATCTTTGGCAAAGTCTTAAGAAAAAGTCACAATCTGTTAGGAATTTCAATAACCCTGACAGTAGTTTGTGTCATCATGGGTTGATTAGAATTTTACTGCAATTCCAATTATCTACTAAAGGAGTATCTTGGGATAAATTTCTAGTTGACTGTAAATTGGGGCCAACACAGTACTGGCCTAATCCATCTCCACGAATTCGTTGAAGACGAAAGGCCATAAATCCTGAGGTTAATAGCTCAGAGGTTAAGGAGCCAGAGGTCGTAAACATGCCCATAGATAATTATATTAATGAAAATGCTGATAGGGTTTCAGTTCCTTGCGATTCTAGGGAAATATTAGATAAACCCGAACCTGATAAGAATGATGGAAACCCTGCAACATTAAAAGAAGGATTAGCTGAAGGTGAAATTGATAAACCTGATGAATGTGATAAAGATTCTATGCATAAGTTGAACCATTTGGCTCAGGTTTGTTGTGACAAGGAAGGGTTGAATTATGAAAACTTATCGTTTTCGCGTAGAGTTACTAGGAGCATGCATAATCTTCATTCGATTCCAAGATATAGGTCTGATCAACAGACTTCGAAATCTACAGCTACTGAACCTACAGTTGTAAATATTGAGGATGATATTCCGATGTCTTTCCTTAACACAATGGATGTAGGGAATTCTGCTACTGCGCAGGGAAGTGATGTGCAATCAGGTGAGGTCGAGGGAAATCAACCAGAAATAAATGTTAACACTGTAGATCTTGAACCGTTACACAATCAGCATTGTGACAGTCCTCATTATCCTCGTGTAACTAGAGAAGACGAAACTCTGCAACAGGTGTTAGGTAATGTATATCAAGATAAAATCACAGAGTTTAAAGGGAAGCTTAAACAGTGTCTGTCCAGCACAACCTTATTAGAGGAAGAAAACAAAACTTTCAGGAAAGAATTGCTAGAATGGATTGATAGATGGAAGAAGGCGAACATGAAGAAGAATCAACACAATAAATCCAAGAAATCAATACTAAATACAAATCAGCTGCTACTGGAACGAATCAAAAAACAAAATGTTAAAATTATCAGCCTGAAGGCTAAACTGGCCGAAGCTAGAAGAGTAGTTGCTCTTCATAATGAGGCTTAATAGTTTTCTTTTCTCTTATGTCACAGCATAACAGGTAATAGTTATTTCGATTTTGCATGCCTGTAAAATCGAAGATTTAACAGGCATGCATTTATAATTTTTTAAATATTTTTGTTAGTTGTGTTAAACTCATTTTAATATGATGCGTTGATTGAATTTAATGCAGGAAGTTTCATCATCGCCCTTTTCCAGAAATACAGGACGTGGTTATACGATGGCATGGGGATATGGATGATTTGTTACAAGATGGAGTTTTATCAATGGTCAAGAACTTTCTGTGATACCTCGACTTAGGCCAGTCGATTTCTATTTCTAGTAATAGGTGTAATTAGATGCCCTTTTGGTTAATAGTTCCTATAATGTAGCAAGCAGCTTTTATTGCAAAAAAACCGACTCTTAGTAGTATATAAGTTAAGAGTTTTGATGAACTCAAGGGGGATGGAGTGGTGAAGAAGCTCATTGGAAATATATTTTGTTACTAGTATTACATCATACTTGAAGCTGAAGCTTTCATGTGAATGATACTGGACATCTGCAAATGATACTATGACTGGTATTTCATTTTTGGATTTATATATATATATATACATATATTTCAATTTGTTTTCTTCTGTTTATATATGAACTCTGTGTGCTGTGACACATTGATGTTTAAATATTTTTCTCACTTTATCATCTCAAGTTAGTTGTTGAATAAATATTTCATTATGGTTTTGTTTATTAGTGTGTTCACTATAAACATCAGTTTTAATGACATACTTTTCTGTTTATTTAAAATTTCATTTGTATGTTAACAGTGAATTTTAAATAAGCATTATTTCAAATTCAAATGACTGTCTTGATAGTTAATTATTAATCAGTTTTGGAAGTTGAAGTTGACTATGTGTTTATAGGTTAAATTTCATTTCTATTATTACATAGCAGAGTAACTTTTATTATGATTTAAATATGTTTGTTTAGATCATACTTCAGTTTTCTGTTATTGATTAATAATTAATATAGTTTCAAATTGCTCTCAGCTGAGATAGGGTTAAATAGGATAGATAGATTAATTAGTTTTGAATTTTACTTTATTATTTTTAATTAGCACTATTAAATAATTTTGAATAATATAAGTAAGTTTTCATATTTAGAAAACTTCCCAAAACAATCGAAGTCTTTCCTTAAGAAAGCAACCTTAGGATATTTTAGGTATTTAGGTAGGATAGATATTAAAATAGGTTAAATTTTGCTGGTTTTAAGTTCTCCTAAAGAGACAAACTAGCTGGTAGCAGGACCATAACCTACGAGGTTTTGTTAAACCAAACATACCGGACGCTGCTCTAAGCTGATTGTGTGGACAAAACCTCCTTATTGGCTCGGATTCATAAAATCAGGCCAACAAATGGCGCTAGAAGGAGGGAATTAATTAAGTGACGGCAGGTGAAACTAATGAAACATTTCCAACCAGCCAACAATATCCAGAAGTCAGTAGATCACCTTTTATAGAAGCTGTTAGGAATATCCTTGAACGTGATCCTAATACTTCTCCCTTTACTCCCGCACAAAGTGCTCAAACTCTAGAAGAATCCAGACATATCCTTACTAGGGCTTACGCTAACCAGTTAGGTATTTCTCCAATAGATTATGGTCTTCGTAGAAAACAGTGAAATAATCCACAATTGACCATAGTTACGGAAGATTTGGAGATAACTGGTAGTACTCCTCATCATCAAGTTGAAAGACATCAAAGACAGATTACACAAACCAATACTGCTAGGAGACTAATTGTAGGAAGTGGTTCTAATCAACCACCTTCTCCTCCTGAGTCTCCACCTGATAGTCCAAGACCTTCCAATTTAGGAAGTTCTTCTAGCTCTCAAGGAAGTCCCATGGCAGGAAATGTAGGAGGAGGAGGTAATCCTCCACCCCCTCCACCTAATCCATAGCTCCCTTGGTTAAGGGCAGCTGCTGTAGCAGTTCCTGGGGTACAACACCCATTACCAAAAAATTCAAATAAAATTCTTCCTAAGTTTAACCCAGATGACAAAGAACCTGCAGAGGTGCATATTGATAAATTCATGTTGGCTGTTCAAACTTTGAATGTTCAGCGTGAAGATATTGTTTGTCGATTGTTTCCTCTCACCTTTTAAGGAAGAGCTTCTACCTGGTACTTTTCATTAGTACAAGGATATATTACGAATTGGGAGGAATTTAATAAAGATTTTTTAGATAAATTCGGGGAAGATAAAACGCCTGCTCTTTTAGCCCTAGAGTTATCTAGAATTAAAATGGAGCCTAAAGAAAGAATCAAAGATTTCAATCAA
>LPNX010913970.1:13614-30538 GCA_001517045.1 Pseudotsuga menziesii | reverse complement strand
CCAAATATCATGGAACTTCATGAGACCACATTTTATTTATAAATTTTTTCAAAGCATCTCAGAACTTTAGCACTTGATGAACATTATTGCAAATTTAGTTTCTAAATATATCTCTATAGAGAAACTGGCTTTGATCATGTAGGCATGGAATCTCTTTCCTTCTTCCACGATGTTTTCTTTGATGCAATAGGGAAATGAATGCATTGGGTTTGATGGAAATGGGGAATTGAGCATCAAATTCCAATCTCTTGTACCTATTCAACTTTTTAGCTTGGAAGCGCTTGGTAGCTTCAAGGTTTTGAACTTTCATTAGTGTGCCCTAATGAAATTAATAAAATGGTGATGATAATGGATTCGGTATTTGCATATATTTCTTAATAATGAATTTGATAAGTATTCCCATTTTGAAATTTATATCTAAAAATAAATAAAATTAAAATTAAAGATGTGTGAAATGGTGATTTGTTAGTTTAATTTGGTTAATTTATTGGATTGCAGTTTAATGCTATTGTGTAAATGCTTATTATAGTTGGCTTATGACAGTAAGAAAGTATTATTATGGACATATAGTAATTTTTTCATACAAAACCTTTTCAAAATATCAATACCAATACAATAAGATAGCTTTCAAATATGGACTTCACATACATGATAACCACAGTCCAGAGAGGAGTAAGAATAATAGAAATTGTAACCCAATATATGATCAACCATCATGATGGATTGCAACAAATTTTTATATATTGGTTGAAGAAAGTATGCTCAGTAGATTCATCTCAAAAATGACACTATTAAGTGCCAACATGGGGACTTCTCAACGACATGAACATATTCTAGGGAGAGTGTCCAATTCTAATTTACATGCCTACATTTCCAACTGATCTTCAAATTTTATCATTGTCCTGGTTTCTTTGTCCAAGGAATCATTACATATATACAAATTCTACATCTTTACCATTTGACATGGACAATTGCAATTACAAGTCTCTCTATCATTCTGAATGAACATCTTGCCATGAGCCCAATTTTCCAATAACTATGAACTCGAACATATCTATATTAAAGCATATCACTTCTGTATAGAAAATGATTTCTCACTCATCGCATGCCAAACTGTTTAGCAAATTCTAAACAGCTTCAGACATCTTATTTGACATCTTGTTGATGACAATGGAGTCTTTACCTTTTTATTCTCTTCAATAAAGCAATGTACAACTCAAGTCGTCCTTCAGTGCCTATCTTGATACACTAGCAGCTCCTTTAATGCACATAATGATGAGAAGAAGAAAAATAATCTAGATCTTCAAATACTCGTGTACATATCAGGTTTGGAGACAAAAGCCTTCAAAAATACAAATTTACACAACAATTCTTTCATATATAATATTTCCTTCGGTCCTGCAATCAGGGTAGGATAAGAACTAACTCAAGGATCAGAATTTGCGTGCATTTTTTCAATGCTTGAATCCCTTTCAGGTGTCTTGATCCATCTTTTTCACCTTTTCGTGATTCGGTCTAAGGACACTCTACTTTAGGGATTCTTCTCAGCCTAGTTGGTTCTTTCAATAGCTAGCGTCTTTTATATTGAGACTCGTTAACAACTTAAAAACTTGCCACAATGGATTCCTTATTGACTTTATTGGTCAATAGTAGCATGCTGAAGATGGTAGCATAGAGAAATATAAGGCAAGATTTGTGGCTCACGGTTTCTCACATAAAGAAGGAATAGACTATGAAGAAACCTTTGCACCTGTAGTCAAATACACTTCCATCAGATCAATACTTGCTTTGGCTGTAGTAATGAAATGGAATATACACCAAATGGATGTCAAGACTGCTTTCTTAAATGGTGTAGTGGAAGAGGAAGTGTATGTCGAACAACCACTCGGTTTTGAGACACATGATAGGGAGTCTCATGTGTGCATATTGAAGAAAGCCCTGTACGGTTTGAAACAGGCACCCAAGACATGGTACGATAGAATTGATAGCTTTCTATCCAGTTTGGGCTTTACCAAGAGTAAAACAGATTCCAACCTTTACTACAAGGTTGAAGATGTCAACCCAGTGATGATTCTACTATATGTAGATGATCTGTTTGTAACAGGTATGGATGGGTTGATTGCTGATACAAATAGAAAGCTTACTGCAGAGTTTGAAATGAAGGACTTGGGTATGATGCATTATTTTCTAGCAATGGAGGTGTGGCAGAGTGCAAATGGGATTTCCCTCGGATAAGGGAAGTATGCAATAGAGATCCTGAAGAGGTTTGGGACGATGGACTATAAGGCTATGGCCACACCTATGGCATCTAACTTGAAGCTATTGAGCGATGCTTCATCAGAAGCAGTTGATGCTACGATGTATCATCAAATGATTGGGTCCTTGATGTACCTGATGAACATGAGACTAGATATTTTCTTTCCTGTGAACACCTTGAGCCAATTCTTGACAGATCTGAGACATGTTCACTTGATTGCTGCAAAGCACATTCTGAGGTACCTGAGGGGTAAAATTGATTATAGGCTCAAGTACGAGGCGAATCAGAAGATTAACCTGGAGGATTATGTTCATTCAGATTGGGCAGGATGTGCCATCGATAGGAAGAGGACTTCAAGGTCTTGCTTTAGTATGGGATCAGGTGTGATCTCTTTGTTTAGTAGGAAGAAATCATGTTTGGCACTAAGTACAGCTGAAGAAGAGTATGTTGCAGCTTGTTCAAATAGTTGTGAGGCAGTATGGCTGCGAAAGCTACTGTCTAATTTATTTGATCTCTAGATGGATGCTACGTGTATACATTGTGAAAACTAGAGTTGCATGAACTTGTTAGAGAATCCAGTGTTACATGACAAGTCGAAGCATATCGAGATCAAGTATCACTATATTAGGTATATGGTGCAAAAGGGAGTATTGAAGCTTCAGTATGTTGCGACGAAGGAACATATAACTGATGTGTTGACAAAGCCATTGGCTAGGGTGGAGTTTGAGTGCTTCAGGGAGAAGCTTGGTGTTCTCCAAATCGAGGTTTCCTCCAAGGGAAAGTGATGAGACCCATAGCCATTCTGACATGGTGATAGGATTGGTTCCTTCCATGGTCAGATGTAAGGGCTAAGCCATTCTGTCATGGTGAGAGGATTGGTTCCTTCCATGTCAGATATGAGTGTTGAATCCATAGCCATTATGACGAGTAGGTTAGATGTAAGGGCTGAGCCATTCTGTCATGGTGAGAGGATTGGTTCCTTCCATGTCAGATGTGAGTGCTGGCCATTCTGACAAGTAGGTTAGATGTAAGGGAAACTACCATTCTCTAGGACAATGGAGGCACCTGGTCAGTTACCAGATAGCTCAGTCTAGGACTGGGGCCATTCTAATATGACTGTAGGATTGGTTCCTACAAGATCAGATGTGATTGCACACCTTTTTGAACATGCATGTTGGATTGGTTCCTCGCATGTGTCGAATGTAAGTGCAAATCCTTTCTTAATCATTGGTTGAATAGATGTAAGTGTGGAGCCTTTCTTGATCATTGGTTGAACAGATGTAAGTGTTGTGCCTTTCTTGATCATTGGTTGAACAAATGTAAGTGCAAGAGAATTTTTTACATTGGTTGTCAAATGTAAGTGCAGAGCCTTTTGGCATGGAGGATTGGTTCCTTGCATGGCCAAGTGTAAGTGTTGGGCCATTTCGATCATTGGTTGAATGGATGTGAGTGCTGGGCCTTTCTAATAGGGTTGTGGGCTATGTTACCACATGGTCAGATGTGAGTGCTGGGCGTTTCCTTTATGATATGATTATAGGATTAGTTCCTACATGATCAGATGTAAGTGCTGGGTGGTTCATTCTGACTTAAGTGTCAGATATAAGCGCTGAAGAAGACCTACATGGGGGCTAGGCCTACATCCAGCATGAAAAAGGGGTGGACCTGTAGAAATTCCTATGATTAGAAGAATCATGAGATAGCACCTGTGAAGATTCAGTGTTGATGATATATCAGAGATGATCCAAATTGAGAGATGATCCAGATCTAGAGATGATGCTCCAAAAATGATCTAGATCTAATGATGATCCAGATCCAGCGATGATGATCCAGATCGAGTGATGATCCAGATTCGAAGATGAAGATGATTTGAAGATGAAGATGACTTGAATATGAAGATGACCTAAAGACGAAGATGACTTGAACATGCAGATGACGAGATGATCTAGATAAGAAGACCAGTAATGAAAATTGTGTCGAGAGAATACCTTCCTAGTTAAGAGGGAGTGTTGATGTAAATGTAACTTCAAAATGTATTCACTTGTATTTCTTATCTATTGTAACCCGATGTTTATTATAGGATGTACTTATGTCATTTCATTCCCTAATGTTCCTATCGGGAGGATCTATAATGTAAACAAGTCATGTCAAGTCATTGTGGGTAACCCTCCTATTGTCTAAGGGTTAAAGCCCCCGCAGTTTCGGGGCACTAGGGTTATTAGACTCACCTAGTGAAGTAATCCCTAGTAGGGTTTTAGTCATGTCAGGAATTAGTATAAATAGAGAGGTGACCCTCTTATTTATCACACATATCATCCACACTCAAGTGTAGTGCATAGTTGAGGAAGGAGAAGACAATGGGGCTAGATAGAAAGAAGTTTACTGCTGTGGAGACATCATCTTACTATTTTGGGTTTCACTTTAGTGCCGATTCTATCTCTGAGGAATTTGAGGGGTTTTCTCCATTTATGGTTTCCCCGAGGAAAAAAATTATGTTCATTGTCTCTTGTGTTTGATTGATGTGCTTGTTGTTCTCTCAGTTAAAGATCCTAATGAAATGCTAGCTTAAAGTTTAAAATCTAACATTCTTTTAAATATCTTGGGATTGAAGAATCCAAAGGAAATTTGGGACAAATTGGACACCCTGTAAGGAAAACAGGATGATTTGAGAGTTTACCAGCTTGAAAACGAGTTGATGTCTCTCCAAACTTCCAATTTCGAGACCTTAAATGATTTTTTCACAAAGTTCAAGCATATTGTCTTACTGTTGAAGCAATGTAAGATGGAGAAGGAGGATGATCAGCTCATCCTTGCCATTCTCTCCAAATTTGGACCTGATTATTCAGTGTTTATCTCTACATTTCATGTGGGGAAGCTCACAACCCTTGGATGGAAGATGCCTTCACTCAATTCCTTCACCGAGTCCCTGACAAGTGAACATGATAAGCTTGTCTAGATGGGGATAATCAAATCCTCCTGTGATCAAGCCCTCTATGCTTCAGGGCCCAAAGATCTGAAGGGTAAAGGAAAGCAGCATAAGAAACCAAAAACCAAATTCTAAGCTCCTAAGCCTAAAGTTCAAAACCAGCAGCATGAAGAGCCTTCTGGCTCGAAGAAAAACAAAAATAAAGGGAATCATGGAAAGGAAAAAGTGAAGTGTTCATACTACGGGAAGGGATTCCACCCTGAGCATGCCTGCATGAAAAATAAACTTGATCAAGTTGCTTCTCTTCTTGAGAAAAATCACATCAATATTCCAAAAATCTTTCGGAGGAGAGATCAGGAAGATCGGGAACCACAGCATGAAAGAGGTCATGCCCTCATGGAAAGCACTTCGAAGTCCAAAGCACTCTTGATAGATTCTAGATATTCAAACCATATGATTACTGAAAGAGACTCTTTCTCATCTTTGGAGACCAGCAAATCCATTCCCATCCACATGGGATATGACTCCACAATCACATCCGAAGGTCAAGGTACTGTAAATCTTGAGCATGGTTATTTTTCCAATGTTTTGTATGCACCATCTCTTGCATAAAACCTCCTAAGTGTTTACCAAATGAAACATACAGGAGTTCCCAAGAGAGTCTCCATTATCCTATATTATGTAGAGATCATAGAACTTGCATCCAAAAAACTCCTAGCAAAAGGCCTTGCAAACCATCATGCAAAAGCCTATGAGTTCTCCCATTTTGTGGTAGATGCAAAGCCCATCGCATTGCTAACTCATGGAAATGAGGTTAGAAGACTATGGCATGAGAGGCTCGACCATGTAAAATTCAAATACTTGCAGCAATTACAAAAGAATTCTATGGTTGAAGGCCTCCCAGTCATCAAAGATGCCACTGGAATTTGCAAGGGCTGTGTTGTTGGAAAGCACCCTGAGCATCATGTATTTTCGAGCTGATACATTTTGATATCAGAAGTCCCATGGCTAATACATCCATGAATGGATCAAGGTACGTTCTCACTTTCATTGATGACTTTTCCAGATACACATGGGTCCTTTTATCAAAAAGAAGTCAGAAGTCTTGGAAAAATTCATTGAATTGAAGGCTTTGATTGAGAATGCATCTAGAAAAAAGATCAAGATTTTGAAATCTGATAATGGTAGGGAGTATATCAGTAATGAGTTACCGCATATATTTTCCCAAATTGGTATTCAGATCCAACATTCAATCCCCTACACTCCCTAGCAGAACGGTATAGCGGAGAGGAAGAATCAGTCTCTCAAGGAGATGACCACTTGTATGCTTGAATCAAATAAGTTGTATGCAAATTTGTGGGATGAATCCATGAATGCAGCAGCATACATAAAGAACAGAGTGCCACACTCATTTGTGAAAGGGAAGACCCTTTTCGAAGCATACTTCGGTCACAAGCCGAATGTGTCGAATCTGCGGGTGTTTGGGTCCACTGCATGGGCCCGAATTCCACATTATAAAAGGAGGGATTTATAACCGCAAAGCATAGAATGTGTATTTATTGGATATCCTAATGAATCAAAAGGTTTCAAGCTACTAGATATTAGAACAAAACAGATCATTATTGAAAGAAGTGTCATGTTCGATGAGCCTCTTTAGGAGGTAGAACTAGTCAAGGAAAAAACTATTGAATTTCCTTCCTATTCTACTGATCTAACTCAACGTACAAGGTGTGATTCGTGTGGTGTCACACAAATTGAGGTGAATCCAATAAATGGATTAAAGAAAGTAGGGAGTGAGTCAATCTAGTATAGTTCATCTCTTCACCTGAGAGCTTTTTGCATAGTGGTGGCAGCTTCCTATCCTCATAGAGGATGATCCATACATGAGCATAGGCTATTGGCGAGATCTTGGAGATGACTTGACCTCGAGGACAGGTCTGGGGAACTGATGGTATGCTATCATGGAGATATCTAGGTCATACATGAAACATATTGTGTACATATGTAGACGTGGGACCGCACCCTCCAGTGGAGTACCAACGGCACAGGGGCAAGTTGGATGGGTTAGATCCACCCGCTCACGTGAAAATGATGAAACCGAGTTCTGCAATGGACTCACTTTGACTAGGCATGGAGAAACTACTAGAATAGGTCACTGAATCATGGTAAAAATGAAGCCAAACAAAAAATAAAGACTATGATACAAGGGTAGGCATGGTGAGTGACTTCAAGCATAGAACCTCTTGAGGTAGATCCAATTGTGGGGATTCTTCAAGGGATGACCCTCAGAGTCGGCGAATATATATGCCCCCTTGTCGAGACATTAATGGATGATGTATGGGCCATACCACATGGAATCAAACTTCCCTTTCCCTAACTTATCATTGGCTTGATTAGAGACGAGGAGAAGGTCTCCCTCATTAAAGGTGCAACGGTGGACATGTGAGTCAAAATGGGACTTCGACCAAGTCTTGGCTACTTCAATCATCTGGAGAGTAGCACAAAGGTCCTCATTAGCTTATTCAAACATAAGTAGGGGTTCTTATAATGGTAAAATATTAGGTATAAGTTCACTAGCAAGGCGGGGTGATGGAATCTGGTCTTTAATGGGAAGAACCGATTCTAGACCATGGACTAAGTGAAATGGGATAAAATCGATGGTGGTTTTAGAGATATCTTTGCCATCGAAAAAGTGGTGTTGAGATAGATCAGGTGGATTTTCCACAGTCAATGAAGAGGAAGGACTAATGGAATTAAAGATCATGTAAATGGTGTTGGTTGTGTCCGAGGAAGAAGTCGGAGGGTGGATCTCATCAAGGACGGTAATCTCGAATTCACAAGAGTGTTTTCGAAGGTCGCAAAGGGCTGAATGATACTCTGAAATGTCGGGGAAATGGTGAGAGTAATGACCATATAAGCCACAAACTGCACAAGGATGGTAGGTTCACAATGAATTGTTCTTGACCACTGATTGATCCGGGATGGTGACCACTTGAGAACCATTGATCTCATCCATAGTGTCCATGTGGGCATGAAGGAGAGACAACTCTGAACATTTTTGTGTCGATTGACCTTGGATATTGGACAATGCGCAAGTGGGAGCCGAATGAGGTTCAATTGTTGCTTTGGAGGCATTTCCCCCAACCCTCTTTGGACGAGGAGGGGGAACCATGGAGACAAGAGTAGTCTTTGATGGACTAGGAGGTGAGCAAGACACCATCTCAATAGGTTGGACAGGAGTAAACACAACCTGGGGAAGTAGGGGTTGGGTGGGTGGATCGAGGTACCGCAAAGGAATTCTGAGTGTGAAATTAGGTAAGTTGAGAGTAGCCATGATAGTATTTCTCATGATTCCAGATGGTGGAAAAAAGAAGGGAATCATGTGGATCGAGAATGAATCCCAATAATTCCAGGGTTACTGTGGTTGGGTTTGCGACTGATGTTGCGATGTGGTCAGGATAGTACCAGATGTGATAGTGCACAAATCCGATATGTCAGTCGGTGTAAGTGGAGGTGGTAAGGACAAAATGGTGTCCTTTATAAGTGTGTTAGAAAACAAGCCCGGTCAGATAACAAATGAGGATGGAATGAATGCATTGTCAATGGAAATATCGACAGTAGGAAGGATGTGTTCCGATGTGGTCTGCCCCTTTGGATCGTAGTATGTTAACTGGTCGACGATCACGATCTTCCCATCATGAAGGAACATTAGGAGTCAAAATACAACAGAGGCCACAACTTGCATGGCATACATGTAGCTACATCAAAGGAGGAAGTTGTAATCAAGTTGGGCGCTGACAACCTCAATGTCAATCAAAACAATTTTGCTAGCCAACTCAATAGGGAAATTCGTGAGAATCCCCTGGGGATGAGTAGAGAGGCCATCGTAGGTGCAAGGAGTAGTGGTGGAAGGTTGAAGAGTAGGGGACCCGATTTTTTTCCAAACAAAAGTTGAAATAACGCCAGTGGATGCCCCCTCATCAATAATGCATTGATGTACGACCAGATTATGATTGTGACTGAGAATTGGAAGGCGATGGTGGATAACATCTGAGGTTCGCCTCGATCTAAGTTGAAGGTGATCAACCTAGAATCAGAGGGATCAAAAACATGTAGCATGCACAACAATGCTTTATGCTGTGATGGGAAAGTTTTAAGAACTTTCAAAGCAGACATGGCTCTAGGATATTGGGCCAAGTCGTCAACTATACTATAGTTGAGGGCATATTTGGCAATAGCATTGTTTGTGACACGATGCATAGGGAACTGGGTGACTTTGGTCGCCCCATCGGTGGGGTGTCTTGGTAAGTGCAGAGACATATCGAAAGTGGTAGAGGTAGATGTCGTTGATGGGTCAGTGGATTTTGAGGTGGATCCATACTTGTTGCGTCGATTTTGGAGGCTGAATTCAGACGACAATGTCATGAGGTGATGGACACCAGCCTCAATAGGTGGGGCCAAGTGTTGGGTTGAAACCATTACTTGGTGTGGTAGGGGGGTTTGGATCACCATAGGCGAAGGAATAGGTGGTGCTGGGTTTGGCTAAGCCGGAGCAGTCGCGTTCAAATCACGTTGATTGTCATTTTGGTGAAGTTGTTGGACGCGAGAAATGTGAGGACACTGATGAGTGTAATAACAGTAGGTGTTGCAAATAGCACAAGGATGGTTAGTCTGTAATTATGGGTTCTTCCCAATCCAATTGAGATGCTGAGGATTATGTGCAGGTGGTTTGATACTGTTATTGTTTGGAGGGTTTTTGTGTTGGTTGTCTCCTTTCTAGCTGGTTATTGCCTCGATTTCTACCCCGCTTGTTCTTTCCCTACCCTTGTTTGTTTTTGGGGACAGGTTGCTTAGGAATGTTTTTCTAAGCATAAAATTGTCCCATAAAAAATGAAGGAGTCAGGGACGGAGCCGAGGTAGGTTGCACATGTGGTTCATAATAGACCAGAAGAGCTGGAGGGATGCAAATTCGGCTACTTGGCCAGAAAAAGAGTGCGTCGAACAAGTCGGTCCATGAACGTGATAATTTGGTGCAGGAGGTGTATAGGATGAGGTGGCTTCAGACTAAGCTGCCACACATGAGTAATCAAGGGCGTAACCGAGGGGAGCATAAGATGAAGTAGCTCCATATTGAGCCAACATACATGAGTAATCAGGGGTGTAACTTGGTTTGGAAACATTGTGGATGTTACCCAGATTGGGTGGCATCATGGGAGATGCCGCCTAAAACTGAGGGTGTTGGGTAATGGAGCCAATAACTCCATCAATAGTGTGAGATTCCCCTAGTGTATCAGGGTGAGAGGTGTCAGCTCATGGAGCATCGAGTATGATGGTATATAAGTAACTGGACTAGGCATAGATCAAATCGAACTGCTGAGCCTTAAGGATGGCTTCCTGCTCTGTCTGGGGTCGCTCAGATGCGACATCCTTGGCTATGGGGGGGAGTAAGGTTTTGAGGAATGATTCAAGGAAGATCTTATCATCAAATTGGATCTTTCACAAGCTACATTGATGTCACCACTCATGGATATGATTCATTATGTGGGTAGTTGTGGTCTGGAAACATGATAAAAGGATCTCCGCTCCCTCGTCATAACGAATGGACGGTAACTTAAAGTACTAAAGGAAAATCAAAGCGAGTGAGGAGAATTTAGGGTTAGTATCATGAAGCAGCTCAATGTACCACTTGGCCACAACACCCGTGAGAGTGCATTGGAACAACCTCAATTGAACATAGTCATACATAATGTTGTTTGATGAACACTAGAAGTGGAAAGACATGATGTGGTTCTGAGGGTCCTCGCCTGCTTTTCCCTCAAACTTAGGGATGTCTGAGGGAATATTTGTAGACATAGGAGGCCATTGACGTGGGTGGTGATGAATGGGATCGTTGGTTAACCATGACAGATATGGTAGGTTAAGGCTAGGCATGAAAGGTAGGCTAGAGTCGAGGTTGACTTGGGATGAACAACCAATGGTGTTGATGGCAGCAAGAATGTAATTCCCATGCATGACTAAGGGTGGGTGAGGTTGACTTCCCATAGTAGGAATAGTTGGAATGGATGTGGAAGGGCCACTACTCCCAGGTATAAAGGGTGGGATGGTATGCATAGATTCCAGGTTCGATCCCCAATGGAGTCACCAAAACTGTAGTGGGGATTTCTCCCTAGCTACGTGCAAAATCACCAACCCTAGATTGTTGTGATCATAAGGAAGCGTTCAATGGAAAAGAAAACAACAAGCTAAACTAATAATGAAAAGTAAATATTTTTCAACAATTTTTAACATATATCGGCTAAACTAAACTAATGCAAATAAATAAAATACACCTCTTTTCCTATAGAATGGGCCACCGTAGCCGTCCTCGAAAGTGGTTCTACATCTCTACGGGTTGGTTCTCCAATGGTCTCCACGGACATGTGTCAAATGGGGAGTGGATCTAATATGGGTACAAAGAATGTCTCAACATACACCGTGTGAATGGTATGGAAATGGGAATGGTGGCAAGGGAGTATGTGAATACTTAAGAGAAAAAGTGTCACAGCGTACCGACATATGGAAATGAGGAAAAAGTTCTAAGCAACTTTTAGAATGGCCAAAAATTATTTTAGGAGAGTCCTTGCAATGTATTTATAGTATGGTCCTAGGGTTTTTGACCCAAGGTGGTGATCCATGGTATTTTTTGACCCATGGTATTTTCCTGTGGTTTTCTGACCCTTTCTCTTTTTTAGGGTTTTAACCCTTTTTGGGAGAGAGTGAGGGTAAACCATAGTAAATAATGATGTTTTGGACCATTTTTGGTGGAAATAAAATTGTGAAGGTCAAAAGCAAGGGAAATATGGTAGGTATATGATGTATGTATATGGTTTAGACCATGCAGAGCTAGGTGAACAATTTTTAGTGTTAACGCCCTGCAAATATCGAAGCTTGCAGGATGTGGCAGGAGAAAGGCCTTTCTCTTTCCGAGATTGCTAACTTACTTGAGAGACCCATTCTAGTAAAAGAATCCATAGTTTCAGAGTATATTAGTAAAGTAGCAAGGGAAGAATGAAAGGTGAGTACACTCGCAGGGTTCAAGATGTATTTCATGAAGAGAAAAATTGCATGGGAACTATTGACCTGAGAAGAAGGGAAAACATACAATGGCTTCAAGTGAAAGCAACATATAAAAGCTCCGATGAATTTTATTTTCAATAGTAAGAATGCTGATGGATTGCACTATCCATAGAATGAAGTAATTATGTTATGAGGCTGAGTTATGGTTTATGTATTTGAATTTTGAACTTACTGCCATTTCTGATTTTGATTATGGAAACATTTTCCTGTTTGCTCTTTCATATTTAACTTTTTTGCTTTAAAAATTTCGTTGTTTTATGTTGAATTATCATAGTTTATGAGATGTTGTCATGATAGTATTGCATAGATTGTAGATTTATAACTTAAATGGATTAGAAATTCCATTAACCTATTTTTGTTCCTAAAATTTACCATATTTTAAGCTTTTCTCCTATTTATCGAGTCTTTTCGAGTATGTCCCGAATCCTTCTTGAGTCTTTCCTAAATCGACAAATCATATGCTAGTTGAGTCTTTACTAAGTCCAAGTCGTGCAAAATTTGATTACCATAAAGGAAATGATATACCATTTTACCTAATTTTTTTATATTTTAATTAATTGTATTAGGACGTTTGAGAGGGGTTCAAAGATCATTAGACCTTATCAGATGAAAATATAATTTCACATCAGATCCAAAATTTAGCAAACTTAGTGGTTTTTAGAATTATGGTTGACTAGACTACATCTTACTGTTAAAAAATAGTGAAACATATGTTATGGGATTTCTCATGGTCCATTACCATTGGGATCATGTACACAGTCACAGATAGAGCACGTGTCTTTCTTTAAGGGAAGATTTCAATGGAGCGCAACTTTGTTTGGTGATTTTTGGTCCCTATTTTGCTCCTCTCTTAGGGGCATTTGATGCTATAAAATTAATACTTTGTTTTCCTATGGAAGCTTAATTGAAAATGTGTTTTTGATAATGATGTCAACTTTTTGACTACCTTTTATTATAAGTTGAGAGAGGAAGTATGCATGCAACTTTTGGTAAAAGATTTTTTTCTTATCAAAGATGCCAAATGGTTCATTTCTAGTCTAGTGACTATTCATATTTTATTTCATTTATTGTATCATTAAGGAAAAGGATGTAAGTATCATTGTATATACCCTTATTATTTTGTTGAATTTTTCTTTATTTGATGTAAATATCCTTTTCCAAATGTAGAAATATTTGTAGAGAAAAAAATATCTGAGACTTATATTATTATGACAATGCATCTTACAAGTTTAGATTGGCATAAGAATTTTCACCCTGGTCCCCCACTATTTTTTCATTGAGTGTTTGGGACAAATTTTCCCGAAAGGGGAGGATATGTTTGGTAGAAAACCAAAATATTCTCAGCACGCAAGTAAAACCTATCTACATGAACTATTCGATATCTAAGATAAGTTTGTAATCATGTTTTATTTATAGGTCTTTATTCTATGTTATTTCAATTTAACGAGGGAAAAAGTACTCTCTAATTGTAAATTTTCCCTCAACTTAGGTTTTATCTATATTTTATATAAATAGGTTATTTCCCCTATTTTTCAAAACTATTGTCACTTGAGTTATATAATCAACACATTTTTTTTTGAAGAATTATTCCTCCACACATTTGGTCTACAGGTGCAACCCACTTGGATGTGTAGGTGCCCCTAATATTTTATGCTTTTTGGTCTTTCTTCGATATTTTGAGGTTTACTTATGTTATTCTAAACTTCAAATAATTCAGATCCATGCTTTACTTCAGCTCTACTTGAGTTCATGTTTATATTTGCGGTATTAGTGTGTTGGTTTAGCATACATGTCCACTACAAAAAAAAATATTTATTTCTTTTTATGTGTTGAATTAATCTTCATATGAATCCAATCAAACTTCCTGAGCTTATACTCAGGGTCCAACTCATACTCAAGGTATTTACACCCTCTATATTTTGAACTTGGTTCATTAGCATGTGATGGCTTGTGTCCCCACTCAACCATTAAACCATAGCTTGATGGATCCACTATAGAAATTTTATAAAATGAACAGTTTAGAAATTTACAGGAGTGTTAGAGTTGATCATTTTGATGTGTTTCCTTTTTGCTAAAGTGGGTACGTGGTTATATATTTTGTAGATTGGTACGTGTGGATGTTTTAGAACTCAGATTCGATCAAGGTTCAACTCAGAGTCGGACTCAGAATCGGTAATGAATCAGTAATGACTCAGTCGATTTGAATTTAATGACCTTATTTACTCAAAAATATATAAAATATTTAAATTTTAAAGAAAAATAATATTTTAAAGATTATAATTGACAATTCCAAAGCATTAGAGACAAAATATCCAAAGTATGCTCATTTATATACCATAGACGAGCGAATATATCAAAATGGCATGAAGTGTACTATTTAATACTGTAATACCCCAGTTTGACCCTTGTGATGTATTGGAAAAAATATATAAATATTGTGAATATGCAATGTACAATTTCTAGCATGGAGTGATTCTACATTTTACTCTCACGATTATTAGGGACGAATCAATGGACCATCAACACACATTGCAATATCATGGATGGATGATTTTTTTTCAAGCATGGATAGAGTATGCTAAATAGAGAAACAATACACATTCCAGATAATTTCACAATGTAGGAAATCTACAACTTTTACAAGGATTATGTTCAAGGTGGTCAAGGAAACCACAACTTCATCATATATGCATTTTTCACAAGAGAATGGAAAAATAAGTTCAACAATGTCCACATTATAAAGAGGTCAAGGATGGGGATATGCAGTACACGTGCTTATTTTAAATAAATAAGGTATACATCAGAAGGGATAACAAGAGGTATGTTTACAAAATTGTTTATTTTTTAAATAAATGTCAATTATGAAAACTAGTTATCAATATTTTTGTTATGTTGTTTGTAGATTCCATAATCAACACACTACAAGAAGATCACAATAAACAATCAAATGAACATCATAAGTTGTACAAACATCTTAAAAAGGTTATATTTCTCCACATAAATATATGGGTTTGATCATTGATGTCATGGATCAGAAGAAAAAAAACACTCTTGCCAAAGTTTTGTCTGTGTCCCAAAGAATATAAAGGAGGAAAATTTTATTTAGTTCCACTTGGTTGGGTGTATTATTTTTAATGGTGAAATGTTTCCAATGGTTTACTTTATAGCTCCAAATATTCACAATGATGTGAATTTAACCATCACCATAATTCACCATGTCCTTTCTCATTGACGTGGTGATATTCTTGAAGTTGTATATCTGCAATTGGACAACACAAGCTGAGAAAAAAAAAACCAGGTTGTGTTTTCTTATCTAAACATGCTCGTTGAATTGGGAATTTTTAAAGAGGTAAACATTTGTTTCCTTCTTGTTGGGAATATGCATGATCATATTGATCAAATTTTCAACCATTTTGCAAGGAAGGACATTGAGGAGGAAAAAAGTCGGGAGCCTACCATCATTGATTGAAATTGAAAGGAAAGCATACCATCCAGAGCCTATTGTACAGAAATTGGAAGAAAGTGTTGACATGTGAAGATTTATTTTTGGATCGCATGGTGAAGAAATATGCATTGAAAAACTTAATGACATTAGCTTTCAACATCAATTTCTTATAAAAAATATTGATGGAAAAACACTACTGTCGGGCGAGAAGCAATCAACTAGCACAAAATGGGGGACTTCATCAAGTTTGTCATTTCTTAATTTCATCCCAATTCATCAAATGTATGCTTCAAATGTATTGTTATTGCAATCATCTACAGAGATTCATAATGCAAGGAGACATAGTAGAGATGTTAAGTCTTCTCAATGCTTGAAAGAAATAATTTTTTCTATCGAAGATACACATGAGTACTTTGATGTTGTTGATTCTATTTGGTGGGAGTCTTTTTTCATGGACTAGAGTGACATAAATTTCAAAATATACAAACTAAAATATATATTTGAAGTCTCCATTTACTTGGCCACAAAGAGTATCAAATGAAAACGAGGAAACAGAGGTTGAACCTCAAGTTGTTGAGTTTTCTTAAGTAGAGGAAAGAGAAATGTATATTGGCTCTAGAAGATCATTTGCAAAGTTTTGAGAGATGGAAGACCTTTATAGGGGCTCAGTATAAGATATAAAGGAGGTTTGCATTATTGTACTTATGGCTATAAATGATGCACATGATTATCCATTCTGGATTGCACAAGTCAATAAGTTCAATAAAGAAAATGAAGAATTAATATCAATAGAAGTACATTGGTATGCAACATATACACACCCATTTGATGGTGTGTAGAAGGAAGATATGATGGTTGAGCAAAGGCTTTTCAAAAGGAGAAAAAAAGAAGGGTAAAAACATAAATCATCACCACATTGACATATAAAAAATGTAGGAATTTTATATACTTGTTTATCATTTCAAGTTAACAAAGAAAGACACTCTTCACTCCAAGACTATATAGATTATCAAGACGTTGCTGCCAAAAGAAGAAGTTGCAAGATGGGAGTCTGCTAAACCAAGCTATAGATCCAAAAGGAATATGACATATGAAATAATGGGCATATATGTAGACTCAGATGGTGCACCCATTGATAATAGAGAAGAATATGGGTCATCTAGTCCTTCATCTGTAGAAAATG
>LPNX010913967.1:293581-353036 GCA_001517045.1 Pseudotsuga menziesii | reverse complement strand
TTACATATGATGTTAACTTTCAAAATTCTCTTAGTCTTAGGACTAATGATACCCTATTTAACATATAATGTGTTTTATGAAATTTCTCTTGGCACAAATACCTTAAGTCACATAAATTCATTTTGATGATTTCAATATCTTAATGAAAATTTACGAAACTTATCTGACAGTTAAAAGCCAAGTTTTATGATCAAGTTTCTTTCAGCTCTAAAATCATTAAATCACTTTTCTTTGATTGAAAGTACCTTCAGAATCAAAGATTCTAAAGGTGCTCTTTCATAATTTTTAATTGATAAATCACATAAAGAGCTGATCTCTCTTCATTTTTTCAAGAAATGAAGAGGTTGTTGGTGGCTTCCAACAGGACTCCAGTACTTTGAGAATGCTCGGAGGTGGTTGTTTCAACTTTAGAGGTTTGTCGTAAGTCTTTCCAGAGGGAATATAACAAATAGGACTCTAACTCACCAGGATTGGGCTTAATATTTTTGAGGTCGGATTCAGACCTGGCTCTCAACCTACAAGGATTGGACTCAGCATTTTTTAGGTCGGGTTCAGATTTAGTTCTCAATGGCATCTGCGCAGTATTGATTTCCCATGCGGGATTAATATGAGACTCTGGTGGTGATGATGGGCCGAACAAAGGAAAATCTACCTTCTCTTTATTCCTTCTTTTAAACAATTTTTCTGGATTCTCAAAACTTTTCAAAATTTTGGTATCAGAGTTACCTCATGTGTGTCTTCTGGAAGCCAGAATGCTGTTCTTGAACTCTGAAGCAATTTCACAGTGAAGTCGCCAGGGCAAATACACAACCTTCTTTTCTTTTCAAAATTCCTGTTTGCCCACATAAATCTCTCTCGATCTTTGTCGTTCTCTCGGGGCAGATATGCACTTTCGTCCCTGGCAACGGCGCTAGTTTGTTAGCACTCAGAATGTACCCAGGTTGTAAAAGGTACACCCCGAGGTAACAACAAAACCACTTTAGGAAAGATATTGGTATTCTCTTCCAGAGAGGGATCTCTCAATATGAACTTTATAACTTTGCAAGACTAAATGGTAACAATATTTAAAGGTTTATTTATTTGGTTGAAACAATCACATATCCATTGGGCAACGGAGTCATATACATATAAAAAAATCCCCAAAATGCATACACAGGATTTTTCAAAGGCAAGATAATCACATAATTGCAGTCATTTCATTTGTCAAGGTGAAATAGAAAAGATGAGGGAACAACCCATCAATACAGAGCGCTTAAGACGAATTCCATATCAACTTTAGTAGAAAAAATCATATAATACCTGAAACGATGAATAGAGCATAAGTATATGAATTCTAATCATAAAACACTATGTTCTAGATACGAAAGAAAAACAGAACGGAGTGTTACACAGGAAAAATTACAATCACACAAAGAAAGAGAGCACAGACCACAACGTCAATGATACATGAATCTCTGAAAAAGAACTCTCATGCATTCATTTTGGTATTCAAAATAAGACATATATGTTCTCCACAAATCACTTCATTCGATGGGTTCCAACCCCCATCTCATAAAAAAATACAAATATATAGATCAAACAATAAGTCTGCCCCCAGCAGATCAATAACAGAATGATCGACGTAAATTAGAGTTTGTAACTGAATTCCTACACCACTAGGAAGTTGTTACACTCCATTTCTAATAGATCACAAAGTACTAATCAACCGGATAACAAAATTTCGGCCAATAGCTCCACGTCCTTTTCCCAATAGCTCCATGTACCGACAGCTCCATGTCTTTGCCCCATCAGCTCCAAGTCCTTTCCCCATCAGCTCCGAGTCTTTGCCCCATCAGGTCTTCAGCACCTGACACCTGTTCCTAGGGGGGAAGAATATACTTTGTTTTCCCAAACCGCTCTACAGCTTTCCATTGCTCCAAACTTGGGGTGTCACTCTCCATCATCTCTCGAATAGCTACCTCGAGCTCCATATATGCTTCGTAAGATTTCTTGGGCAATCTGGCTCTGATAATGACGAACTTTTGCAGGACTTCGAAATCTTCTTCTAACATGTCTACTATGGTCTGCCCTGTCAATTTCTTCTGCAAGCTGTTAAATTTCGCGTGGTCCATGCGAGCCCGGACAAGCAGGTGGTGATAATTTTCAGGCGGGAGTATCTTGCCTGCTTCGTCCCAGAAGCACGGTAATCCCTTTTCGAACAGCTCTTTGAACTCTTGTCTGAACTTATTTACCTGCGTATGCAAATCTTCTGACTTGTCCTAGACAATCTTCATTAAATGGTGTTTGTGGATGATCTTCTTCGCCGATAGCACTATTGAGATTCTGTCCTTTATGCCCTTGTCATGTAGCTTTTGGTGTGTTAGGGAATTTAGGAAATTCAATGAATTTTGAGCTGTAGTGAGGGGCCTTCTTGCCATGTGTTCATTTACCATATTCAGTCTTTGTTGGGCCAACTCTGTCATTGTACACAAATCATCAATAAAACTCAAGTAGTGCCGGAATTTGGTGATCTCTATGGTCAGGCTATCCCAGATAATATGTTTCGCCCCCTGAAGAGGGCCTTTCCTGATGCATTTTTCTTTCAATTCATCGATCCTTTTCTGTAATTGATGCTTCTCTTGCAAGATCTTCTTTTTGTTTTCATTTACCTTAGTTAATTCAGCCTTCATCTTTTCATTCTCAGTTTTCAACCCCTTAATGGCTTTCTCCTTCAAACTCACTTGAGACATGGACACCAACAGGTCATCTGCAGAAAAATCAGCTAATGGCTTCTGGATGTTTACAATAGATAGGTCATCACCGGTAGGGGTTTGGCTCATTAGCTCCTCCATTATCTCCTTTTCTTCAATCTGATCTTTCTTCAACACGGAGATTTGGGATAGTAGCTCCTCCCTTTCGGCTTCCCATCTATTATTTTCTTCTTGGAGCTCTACAGCTTTTCCCTTGTATTCCATCATCTCCTGATGGATTTTATCTTTCTCCTCCTGGAGGGCTAGCAATTTAGCTGATTGGACATTTTCTGAGCCTGGCATCTTCAACCTCTTCTTCAAAACCTGGAGCGCGTTATCTTTCTCTTCTAGAAAATTTTTGACAGCCTGGGTATTGTCTGAGCTAGCAAGGTCTGCTTGTAGTTTTCTTACCTGAATAACATTTGCCTTATTTTCCACTTTCTCATGCTTTAACTGGACTTCCAATTTGTCTACCAACACCTGTAATTTTTTTATCCTCATCATGGCCTGCAATAAATCTGAGTAGAGGATGTCGCTTGTTTGTTTATGCAGCTGAATTTTGTCAGGGGTGCTGATTTTGTCCAGCCTGACTTCTATTTCAGACATATTTTTATCATTCACTATGGCCATCTTAAAAGTGTTTTTCTCAGCATCCCTAGCCGAAACTAGAGACGTTTTGGAACTACACAAGTTTCTTACCCTCAGTAGCAGACTTCTCGTTTCCTCCAGGAACTGCTTTCTCTTTTCCATGTAGCTGCTCTTGAGCTCTTCTTTAGACTTAAACAAGGGATTGGAGTTTAGGCTGTCTACATCACCTTCTGAAATTTTAAAAGAAACTTGGTTTATCTGTACTGTCTTCCTGGGGACTAGGGCAACTTTTTTGAACACACCCAAAACCTCATCATCTACGATCTCGCTACCCTCGAGTAGCTTTTCCCTTTTATGGGAAGCCTCGTCATCTACTTCCATACTGTCAGCATTAGACAAACTCCTCTTGACTGCACCACTAACACCTTCGGAGATTTGGATTGCTGTACCAGGTGCAGGATGTGTCTCTTCATCGGACTTGGTCTCATCAGTAAACTGCAGTAAATTAGCCATCTCAGCTAACCCCTCAACAGCTTGATGCTCAAAGGGTTTATTCCTGTTAGCTTGTTTTCTCAATGAAATTACTTGGTGGGGGTCGTAATTCACACTTGACTCTTTAATGAACTCCATATTTTCCAACAACCTTTCTATAAAAACCAAGGCACTTTTGCTTTTAAAAATGAAGGTGCCAACCTTAACCGGAAATTTGATGTTCAAAGATTTCTTGAAGGCACAAAAATGTTCCTCTTCGGACAACAATCTCTGTTGCATGAATTCCAATGCGAATATTCTAGGGGTGAAAAAGGAAGGTAGCCTATAAGGCTGACCTGTGAAGCCATATATTCTCAACACGGTATGATCTCTGTACAAAAACCAATCTCCAACCCGCTCTTCTGGCGAAGACTGCATCAAGCTTCTCATTTCATCTAGGACCCGGGGTAATTCTTCATCGAACAACATTTTGTATATCTCAGACATGATCGAATTGGCAAATTCGATCATGCTGATTTGATTAGGTAAATCAGAGGAACATAGGGTACTTAGGAACTTCAACTCTGAGATATTAGAACATAGTAGCATATTAAGAAAATAAGTCTGGAACCTAAAAAACCGGACCTTGGGGAACTCGCTTAGCTGAAGGTGAATTGACTCAGCCAGGTATTTGTCTAAACTAAAAACCGGGGTTGACTGGGACTCAGAAACGGAGGAATTCATTCTCAACAAAAATCCGAGAACGACCTCGCCCACATGACAATCCTCATCTAGACCTAGTACTTGACATACCAAAGAAATGACCAATTGAACTTCACTCTTGAACATATGCACAGGGTAGGGTATGGATACACCATCTACAGACTGACCATCTTTCAACATGCTTGACAAGAACTTACAGCGGGTTTCGGCTTCGGACTTCTTATACAACTCGACCAGGATTGACTCATTTATAACTTCACGGCTGTCTGGGTAATTTTCTGGAAAAACTAAGGACTTCTCGAATGACCGCAGCGTCGACTCTACATAATACTTTGGACGCAGACTGAATGAAAATAACTCTTTGAGACGGAGAATAATTCAAGGCACACCATTCTACGAATTCTGGAAAGTGGAGGGTTTGCTCAATGGCGAAATAGTACAGGAAAGACCTGCACACATTCAGCACATCGTTCCCCTACGAGTGGTGGTACCACAACCTTTCTTTACTATCAGACACGCTCCCCACAGAGAGGAAGGGGTCGCAGACATTCCTATCTCTATCAACTAGGAACTCTTCCTTATCGTCTACAACTTGACCCGACACCTGAACCTATTTTCTCCGGTCCATTACTGAATTTCACACTGGTAACTTATAGGAGGAATTACAGAATTACTGGGATTCAGTGTTACCTGGTTTACTGCAGCGGCACGTGCTCGAATCATGTCTGCACTTGCTGAATAGGAGCCGAAAACTGACAGATGGAAGCTTCCAGACAGGCCGGTCCTTTTCATTGGTCCCGAGCGAATAAAATAACAATGATAGAGGTCAACCCTTCGCTTTTATAAGCCTTTTTATTCCCGGAGCCTATCATCATTCGCCACGTGGAAGATCATTTATTCTCCGCAACTACCACTTACTATCCACCGTGTATCTTTCTTCTCTGGATCCATTACCCACCGTTGATCTGATCCTTCACAAACTTCTGGCCCTCGGATCGCGCGCCACGTATCCTTTTCCGTCGAGCGCCCTGGCGATAAACACCGTGCAAGCCGCCCCGAAATTGCTCATGACCATATATGAAACGTTCCTTCATCCTCCACCGTTGGATCAAATGCCACGTCCCACATTTCGCTGAGCCTTCCGACTTTAACCATCGTGCAACTCTGAGTCCCGGACTCACCCTCATCCATCGATCTGATACATCTTTACAGGCAGGCCGTTGGATCATGTGGCGCCCACCGAATTTCGCTGGGCTCCTTTGCTTTAACCGTCGAGCAATTTTGATCAGCGGAATTGCTCCTAACCGTCGATGCGATATGTCTTTAATCGCACACCGTCGGATCATCATCCACGTACCCAATTTCTCTGGGCAATTCGGGGCTATCCGCCGTGCAAGTTCGACCCCCGGAATCCATAATAGCCGTCGATCTATTCCGCCTCTGATCCTCGGCCGTCGGATTAACCACTACATACCCATTCCGCTGGACGCCTTGAGCTTATCTGCCGCGCGGTTTCTGGTTTACGGAATCAATCACATCCATTGATGTGATGCGATTCTGTCCCCCACCGTCGGATCGAGTGGATTATTCATGATTCCACCATCCTCCCTTCCCTTAACTGACATGTGCTTTCACAGGGCGGATCTATCGTGAACCGTGGATCTGCTTGGGACCACTTCACAACCTTTGATCTGTGCAGCGGGTTAAAGGCTCGAACTTCTCTTATCCCCCTTGCATGTTTTGAAGGGCGAAGGGAGCATTAGCCACCGATTTTCTTCTTTCCATAATCGGGGCCTAGGATCTTTGGCAACCTGATCGACGTTTAGACCTTCATCATACTCATATGCTATATCCTTTGACCAAAGTGCTCGAAAAACATTATTTTTTCTCCACCATGGTTTCATTCTCCTTGGTCAAATAGAGGTGTTAACAGATGGAACCCTAACATGGAGGAATCATATCTCCCAGAATATAGTGAATCTGAGGTTGAAACTTGGAAACAATGTACATCAAGAATTTATCTTCGACCTATGAAATTTTTGGCCCCTGATAATTCTGAAATCCTGACATATAGAGAATGTACCAAAAATTATTAGTTTTAGTATTTAGGGTTTTTTCAGCCCAGGGTCAAACTAGGGTTTGACTTTCCCAAAGTTTCACCCAACTAAAAATATCGAACCAAGTCTCTAAAATTCGATTTTGATGAAGAGAGAAATCCTATGCCGGGCTCACTCAAAAATTCCTCTTCTGATAAAATCCCTAATTTCCCGCACTAAAAATTGAAAATGCCCGGAATCAAATTTCGCTTCGATAAAAAGATGCACTGTCACATACCCCAATTTTGTAAAAATATGTAAATTGTTTTATTATATTTCTAAGACATTATGTTAAAATTAATCTTAAGTAGGGATTGATGACTCAGCGGAGTCAACAATAATGGAGTGTAATTCAGAATATTTTATTATTTAATAAATAAATTATGGAGACAACAGCATGGGAGAGCTGTTAAAAAGAGGTTACTGGTCAAACTGGTGGATGGAACTAGGTGGCAGGCAAAAGACAAGTGGCAGCATCCTCAAACACTTCCTAAGTTGAAGGTGGCAACTTCCCTATATTTGGGGTCATGATTCCCCAAGAAAGTGGAATCAGAGCAGGTGGCTCATTAAATGACAGTTAACCCAACAAAGACCTAGGCAATCTTTTAAAAGTACTCAATGAAGAGAGCTGAGGCTGCTGAGTTATTTTCCAGGGAGAATGCATTCAGGTGAATGTTATTCAGGAAATTCATTGAGGAAGAGGGAAAAATAGTAAGGAAGTTGTTTGAGAGGAATGCTGCAGTAACTTGGTTATTTACAGCTTTTTAGCTGGGAGAACTTACTGATAAGTTTTGAGTTAATATTGAGTTGAAGACTCGTATCTGACTTTGCTGTGTAGTTCCAGCCAGGGAGACCAGAGAAAGCTCGGGGGTCCTGAGAAGTCGCTGTCTGAGCGCTCTCCAGGAGTTCGTAGGGAGGAACGGCCTCCCATTGTTGTTGTTGTCCACATCTTTAACAAGTTCTGTCATTTATTTCTTTATGTTTACTGGGTATGAAAGGATGCATGATATGTTTATTTTATTTGTTGAAGAGTTAGTTAAATTCAGTAAAGTTAGTATCCTAGAATGTCAGTAGTTAAATCCATTAATAGTTACTGTGTTTTTCCACATCTGGTATCACCAGACCGTACTCCAGCACAGTATCTCGGTAATGTGAAGTAGAATCCTTCTGAACCGAGTTACATATTTAAATACTTTCATTAACTACAAGTATTTCATAAATTTCCTAAGTTGTTTTACTTACAGTATTTAAAATTACATCTTGATATTGTATCCTTATTTACATTAAATGTTAGCTGAAAGAAAGGAATAGATAGACTAAGTAATGTTGTTGTTTAAAGCTTATAACTAATATCTGCTAGTTTGCAAGAATTAAACCTTCTAGTGTAGGAAAAGATAATACTAACAGTAGGATGTATTTTACCTATTGGATTTATTTTACAGTTAAAACTTAGTAGTGTTAGTCTGCATGTAGGCTAAGTATGCAAACAGATAATTACTGAATTTATTCTTGTATTTACAGCTATAGCTTAAACAAAATTCAAAAACTGTTATTCTATTTTCTTATGTAGTAAATGAATGTTATTACATATACATAGAAATTTTATATGTGTATATATATAAATTAAGAACTTAGATATTATATGAGCATCATATAGATATACACAGTCTTTATAATTAATAGTTAAATTAAAACAGACTTTGAATGACCATAATAACCTTAGAAATAATTGTATTCACAAATGTAGTAATCTTGTTATTATATTAATAACAATATACTTATCTTGCTAATGAGAATAAAGTATTACTAATGTAATACTACATTAATGTTATATTAATATCCTTGCAACTTAGAATAATAACTCAGATTTTCTGCCGAGCTGTTATTTAAACAAGTAAAGGATCAGAGCATTACTCAACAGCGAGTTTAATCAAAAAGGGTATTAATCTATATTTTACTCATAGAAACTGACAGAGTTTCTATTCTCTTTATTTCATAAACTGAACTTAATATCAACTGCAGAATTTAGGGTTAAACCCTGTAAATTGTTACCTTGTTTACAAGTAAATCAAGTAATGGTAATTCAACTGTAATTTTTACTCACAGTCATTTTCTTAAGGTTAAAAATTTAAACGTTCGTACTACTATAATATAAACAAGTAAGGAATGCAGGAGAAAATTCCAGAATTAATTATAGGTTTAATAACCAAGGCTAAATACCCAAAACTTTACAAAATTCACAGTGGTATTTAACTGTCAGTAAAAGCCGGTATCGAAGTTATACCCACAGCAGAAATATACAAAGGATTATAGCCTGTTTCATCCTTTTAAAGACAGTAAAATAAAAACGAAGGACTTACAGCCAGTTCGGCTTTTTAAAATATCATTTACAAACAAGATTAATATCACACTCAACGGTCGAAGCCAAAGAGCACTACGGGAGAACTAGGGTATAAACCCCGTTACTCAACATTAACAACAAACCACTTAAAAACCTGGAAGGTCAAACAGGGTCGTAACGACCAAACTATTGCATCCCTTTAAAATACTCACACAAGGTGAACAAGCCGTGGAGAGACCAGGGCTTACCATGGTCGTAGTGCCGTACCCTCATTCTTTTATTGCAGAGAATGATAGCAAGCCTTTCTGCATTAACCAGTGAAAAACCATTTGTTAGCAACGGTTTAAGGTATAAAAGAATTATATTAACATATAAATTTACTATACATTAAAGACAACAGGGTAGTGGTTACCTTTTCAGTTGGTAGCCCTCATAGTGAAGTCGCGACCAGTTCCAACAAGGAGATGCCTTTCATTAGCCAAAAGAATGATGTTAACTCGTTCAACCTTTAATAGCATGAAGGAAACCCCAAGGAATTCAACGGAGAGGGTAAAAACCCTACAGCTGCATTGTTCACTCTTTTAACTATCACATAGCCAGTTGGTAGAACCAGCCACGTCTATTTGAAAGGATAATCACTCTTGAGGGTACAGAAAAAGGGTTGGACTGTCATCAACCGAGCCAAGTCAATCAATGGCGGTTTCATAGAGGCAAACAACACGTTTATAAACACTCAAAATAACCCTCACAGTGCAGTAACTGAGCTCGCGAGCAGCAGGAGGTGCAATGGCGGTCAACACAACATCAACATGGTCCCGAAAGGTTTGTAGAGCGGCCGAAGGCCCATGAACAAAGGAAGAATGGCAGTTTAGGGTTAGATCAACCGTTGTATAGCGCCAATGCATGGCCACCAATCGACCACGTAGCCTTTTAAATAATTGTTGCATGGGTTTATCATTCTAAAGTTAAAAAAAACGTTGATTGCTTCCCAACAAATCATCATTGGAAGGTTCCTTAAGAAGTTTATACCTTAGTACAACCTGCATCATATAGTCAATCACGCGCTTTAGTCAATGTTTATAAACCATGCATGTTATATTGTTAAATTTATAGCCTCGTTACATAAGCATAGAGATTTGTTATGTTACCAAAGGAATAGAGAATAATAGTTTATAGTTATAGTTTAGTTGTTATATCCCACAACTACTTTGCTAGCTATTTGGTATTTTCAAAAGAAGATATGAAACATAGCTACTCTTTGAAGAGAATATAATCAATGGTAATTCTATTATGTTATTCCTAATTTGATTTGGTTTATTTCATAGCATCGTGCACATAAGCATAGAGGTTTGTTTATGTGTTTAAGAGTTATAAAGTAATAGATTATGGTTATAATTAGGTTGTTGTAACCAAGTATATAGTTAATGATATTTTAATTATGATGGTTATAAAATTAATCTAGTATGCTCTAGTTCATCATTTAAATACCTATGAATAGAGTAATAACTATTCCTAGTCATAGTTCTAACATCCTTTTGGTGACAATTTGCTTTTGTCACTCTCCCAACTCAAGATTTTATAAAGGCATTATAAGTAAAGTATGGTAGGTAACTTGGATACTCTTTTACCTACTTATTTGTTAATTAGTCTTGGGACTTAATAAAGTGATCAATTGAGATGAGTCTAGGACTGATGCTAACAGCATTTGGTTTTCAACCAAATGATACTCTTGGAATGAGTTTAGCATTCTAAAAGGAGGTAGACTTTTAAACTAAAAAAGGAATACTCGTTTCAAATCATAGATCTTAAATACTTCAGTAAGGAAATTTATGGATCGATTTTAATAATATTCCTCATTAGTTGAAAAAAAACTGAATAGGATGCAATCTAAGCATGGAATATTATTATTATAACTTTAACTAAAAGAAGTAAACCTGTGAAGCTGTGATCTTTCTACCATGCTAAGCTGTTAAGTAAAGGAATAATAAATACATTCTTATACTTATCTTCAGAATGGAAATTTAAAGTTTTCGTACTTGTAGATTTACTAAAATTTATGTTATTGTAGGGAATAGTCCTCTACTATTTTTATGTGCAAAATACAATTCTTTTTAGTATTAAGTCTCAAAGGAAAATTTAGCAGTAATAAAAATAATACCTTGAGAAGCATGGTATTTCTGTCTAGCATGTATAAACTTTTACTAATCAAATTGTATGCAGAAATCTGTACTGTAAACTTCTGAGACTTGTTTGCATCGAACCATACTTCTTACCTGTATACCTATAATTGAAGGAAACTACTGCGTTAGCTCGAAAGCTAAGTAAGCCCAGCCCTTCATGACAAACCACCTTGTGTCGCAAACAGAAGAACAATCAGTAACTAAAAAAGAAACTGCTCTTTAAAGTACAGAGTAAATAAATAATCATTCAGTTACAAATCTAGTAGTATAAACTAATCAAACAGTTAATGACTGCATTTAATGTGATTGTATGTTATTTTAAAAGTTTTAAATTTTTTGAAATTTTGGGGTTTTGACATGTAGTATCAGAGCATGGTTCAAACACTAGGCCTTGATGTGGCCCAATTACTTTCCGCAAAATAGTAAAAATAATATACTAACCTGTATTTTGTTTTATGTGAAAGGCAGAAATTTTTTTTTTCTTCTGAATCTAACAGGCAGGTATGGAGAACTTAGGAGAATATGCTGAGGAGGAATCTCCAAACACTGAGACCAGACAGATGTCCATAGAACCTGTGATTAAGGAGGTAACTGCTCACTCCTCAGAGTTGATGCAGACCATAAAGAGTTTAAAGACTGAAATAGAATCAGTCAAAAAGGATAATGAAAGAATTCTGAAGACTCAAGAGGAGTTAAATCAAATTCTGATAGAGAAATTTCAGACTGAAGGGAAAAATAGAAGGTCTGAATCAGAAGAAGCTAGTCATCAAAAAGGGTCCAAAAAGATGAAACTAGCTAAACCTGATAGCAGTTCCTCATCTGAAAGCTTTAGGGAACAACAAAGCTATTACTCTACTAGTGATAGTAGCGAAGCAGAGGTGTATAAGAGAAAGAAAAAGTACAGGCCTTACGAAGAGATTTATGGGGAGTTCAATAAAATAAAACCCCCAACTTTTAATGGAGAAACGGAAAAAGGAGAAGAGGCAGAATCCTGGTTATCCGGGATGAGAAAATACTTTCAGATTTATAATTATTCAAATCAGCTAAAGGCAAGAATGGCCATCTATAACCTTTCTGGAAAGGTAGATATATGGTGGCAAGATTTGAAAAGGGTCAAGGGGATTAAAAAAAAAGAGGTCAATTGGAGTACCTTTAAAAGGTACTTCAAGAAGAAGTTTCTGTCTGAACAATACTATGAAGAAAGGGCCAAGGAATTTTATGAGTTAAAGCTTGGGTCCATGACTATGAAGGACTTAAACAGTAAGTTCTTAAGTCTGTTAAGATATGTGCCATATTTAGTTGATGAGAAACCTACAGTACATCGGTTTCTCAGCTGTTTTCCATACCATATAAAGGACAGAATCAAATATGATAACCCCAAAACTATGGAAGAAGCTATGCGAAAAGCTAATTTCTGTTTCGAACAGAACAAAAAGAAGGAAGGAATAGCCAACTGGAAGGCTAAAAAGAACAGTAATCAGCCTGAGTTCAAGAAAAAAGAGTTTGTACCCTAGAAGAATTTCAGAATTATTGAAGGAAATGGAACATATTGTGAAACAGGTGCACGAAAATTTGAAGGTAGCACAGGATCGGCAAAAGAGCCAAACAGATTTGAAAAGAACTCCTAAAGAGTTCCAGGTGGGTGAGCATGTGTTTATAAAGGTAAGACCAAAGAAGAGCTCCCTAAGACTCGGTAGTTGTGCAAAAACTAGCACCACGTTACTGTGGTCCGTTTGAAAATTTTAACCAGAATTGGTCAAGTTGCATATCAGCTAGCGTTATCGCCTTAACTTAAAAGTGCATAATGCTTTTCATATTTTTGTTCTGAAAACGTATGTTCATGATGCTACTCATGTAATTGATTGGAATGTTGTACAGGTGGAACCAGAAGGAGAATTTCTGGTGAAACCAGACTGTATCCTTGGGAGGAGGGAAATTACTCTGCGAAATTGCACAATTGGACAGTTGAAGGTGCAATGGAAGCACCTTAGTCCTGAAGAAGCTACCTGGGAATTGGAAAGTAAGATGCAGGGAGCATACCCGAATCTGTTCCAGGAGGTAGCAGAGGATGAAGAATAAGTAACATCAAGGACGATGTTACATTTTAAGGGGGTGTGTATGTCACATAGCCCAATTTTGTAAAATTATGTAAATTGTTTTATTATATTTCTGAGACATTATGTTAAAATTAATCATAAGTAGGGATTGATGACTCAGCAGAGTCAACAATAATGGAGTGTAATTCAGAATATTTTATTATTTAATAAATAAATTATGGAGACAACAGCATGGGAGAGATGTTAAAAAGAGGTTACTGGTCAAACTGGTGGATGGAACTAGGTGGCAGGCAAAAGACAAGTGGCAGCATCCTCAAACACTTCCTAAGTTGCAGGTGGCAAATTCCCTATATTTGGGGTCATGATTCCCCAAGAAAGTGGAATCAGAGCAGGTGGCTCATTAAATGACAGTTAACCCAACAAAGACCTAGGCAATCTTTTAAAAGTACTCAATGAAGAAAGCTGAGGCTGCTGAGTTATTTTCCAGGGAGAATGCATTCAGGTGAATGTTATTCAGGAAATTCATTGAGGAAGAGGGAAAAATAGTAAGGAAGTTGTTTGAGAGGAATGCTACAGTAACTTGGTTATTTACAGCTTTTTAGCTGGGAGAACTTACTGATAAGTTCTGAGTTAATACTGAGTTGAAGACTGGTATCTAACTTTGCTGCACCTAGTTCCAGCCAGGGAGACTAGAGAAAGCTCGGGGGTCCTGAGAAGTCGCTGTCTGAGCGCTCTCCAGGAGTTGGTAGGGAGGAACGACCTCCCATTGCTGTTGTTGTCCACAGCTTTAACAGGTTCTGTCATTTATTTCTTTATGTTTACTGGGTATGAAAGGATGCATGATATGTTTATTTTATTGGTTGAAGAGTTAGTTAAATTTAGTAAAGTTAGTATCCTAGAATGTCAGTAGTTAAATCCGTTAATAGTTACTGTGTTTTTCCACATCTGGTATCACCAGACCGTACTCCAGCACAGTATCTCGGTAATGTGAAGTAGAATCCTTCTGAACCGAGTTACCTATTTAAATACTTTCATTAACTACAAGTATTTCATAAATTTCCTAAGTTGTTTTACTTACAGTCTTTAAAATTACTTCCTGATATTGTATCCTTATTTACATTAAATGTTAGCTGAAAGAAAGGAATAGATAGACTAAGTAATGCTATTGTTTAAAGCTTATAACTGATATCTGCTAGTTTGCAAGAATTAAACCTTCTAGTGTAGGAAAAGATAATACTAACAGTAGGATGTATTTCACCTACTGGTTTGATTTTACAGTTAAAACTTAGTAGTGTTAGTCTGCATGTAGGCTAAGTATGCAGACAGATAATTACTGAATTTATTCTTGTATTTACAGCTATAGCTTAAACATAATTCAAAAACTGTTATTCTATTTTCTTATGTAGTAAATGAATGTTATTACATATACATAGAAATTTTATATGTGTATATATATAAATTAAGAACTTAGATATTATATGAGCATAATATAGATATACACAGTCTTTATAATTAATAGATAAATTAAAACAGACTTTGAATGACCATAATAACCTTAGAAATAATTGTATTCACAAATGCAATAATCTTGTTATTATATTAATAACAATATACTTATCTTGCTAATGAGAATAAAGTATTACTAATGTAATACTACATTAATGTTATATTAATATCCTTGCAACTTAGAATAATAACTAAGATTTTTTGCCGAGCTGTTATTTAAACAAGTAAAAGATCAGAGCATTACTCAACAACGAGTTTAATCAAAAAGGGTATTAATCTATATTTTACTCATAGAAACTGACAGAGCTTCTATTCTCTTTATTTCATAAACTGAACTTAATCTCAACTGCAAAATTTAGGGTTAAACCCTGTAAATTGTTACTTTGTTTACAAGTAAATCAAGTAATGGTAATTCAACAGTAATTTTTACTCACAGTCATTTTCTTAAGGTTAAAAATTTAAACGTTCGTACTACTATAATATAAACAAGTAAGGAATGCAGGAGAAAATTCCAGAATTAATTATAGGTTTAATAACCGAGGGTAAATACCCAAAACTTTACAAAATTCACAGTGGTATTTAACTGTCAGTAAAAGCCGGTATCGAAGTTATACCCATAGCAGAAATATACAAAGGCTTATAGCCTGTTTCATACTTTTAAAGACAGTAAAATAAAAACGAAGGACTTACAGCCATTTCGGATTTTTAAAATATCATTTACGAACAAGATTAATATTACACACAACGGTCGAAGACGAAAAGCACTATGGGAGAACTAGGATATAAACCCTGTTACTCAACATTAACAACAAACCACTTAAAAACATGGAAGGTCAAACAGGGTCGTAACGACCAAACTATTGCATCCCTTTAAAATACTCACACAAGGTGAACAAGCCATGGAGAGACCAGGGCTTACCATGGTCGTAGTGTCGTACCCTCATTCTTTTGTTGCAGAGAATGATAGCAAGACTTTCTGCATTAACCAATGAAAAACCATTTGTTAGCAACGGTTTAAGGTATAAAAGAATTATATTAACATATAAATTTACTGTACATTAAAGACAACAGGGTAGTGGTTACCTTTTCAGTTGGTAGCCCTCATAGTGAAGCCGCGACCAGTTCCAACAAGCAGATGCCTTTCATTAGCCAAAAGAATGATGTTAACTCGTTCAACCTTTAACAGCATGAAGGAAACCCCAGCGAATTCGATGGAGAGGGTAAAAACCCTACAGCTGCATTGTTCACTCTTTTAACTATCACACAACCAGTTGGTAGAACCAGCCACGTCTATTTGAAAGGATAATCACTCTTGAGGGTACAGAAAAAGGGTTGGACTGTCATCAACTGAGCCAAGTCAATCAATGGCAGTTTCACATAGGCAAACAACACATTTATAAACACTCCAAATAACCCTCACAGTGCAGTAACTGAGCTCGCGAGGAGCAGGAGCAGCAGGAGGTGCAATGGCGGTCAACACAACATCAGCATGGTCCCGAAAGGTTTGCAGAGCGGCTGAAGTCCCATGAACAAAGGAAGAATGGCAGTTTAGGGTTAGATCAACCGTTATATAGTGCCAATGCATGGCCACCAATCGACCACGTAGCCTTTTAAATAATTTTTGCATGGGGTTATCATTCTAAAGTTAAAAAAAACGTTGATTGCTTCCCAACAAATCAACGTTGGAAGGTTCCTTAAGAAGTTTATACCTTAGTACAACCTGCATCATATAGTCAATCACGCGCTTTAGTCAATGTTTATAAACCATGCATGTTATATTGTTAAATTTATAGCCTCGTTACATAAGCATAGAGATTTGTTATGTTACCAAAGGAATAGAGAATAATAGTTTATAGTTATAGTTTAGTTGTTATATCCCACAACTACTTTGCTAGCTATTTGGTATTTTCAAAAGAAGATATGAAACATAGCTACTCTTTGAAGAGAATATAATCAATGGTAATTCTATTATGTTATTCCTAATTTGATTTGGTTTATTTCATAGCATCGTGCACATAAGCATAGAGGTTTGTTTATGTGTTTAAGAGTTATAAAGTAATAGATTATGGTTATAATTAGGTTGTTGTAACCAAGTATATAGTTAATGATATTTTAATTATGATGGTTATAAAATTAATCTAGTATGCTCTAGTTCATCATTTAAATACCTATGAATAGAGTAATAACTATTCCTAGTCATAGTTCTAACATCCTTTTGGTGACAATTTGCTTTTGTCACTCTCCCAACTCAAGATTTTATAAAGGCATTATAAGTAAAGTATGGTAGGTAACTTGGATACTCTTTTACCTACTTATTTGTTAATTAGTCTTGGGACTTAATAAAGTGATCAATTGAGATGAGTCTAGGACTGATGCTAACAGCATTTGGTTTTCAACCAAATGATACTCTTGGAATGAGTTTAGCATTCTAAAAGGAGGTAGACTTTTAAACTAAAAAAGGAATACTCGTTTTGAATCATAGATCTCAAATACTTCAGTAAGGAAATTTATGGATCGATTTTAATAATATTCCTCATTAGTTGAAAAAAAAATGAATAGGATGCAATCTAAGCATGGAATATTATTATTATAACTTTAACTAAAAGAAGTAAACATGTGAAGCTGTGATCTTTCTACCATGCTAAGCTGTTAAGTAAAGGAATAATAAATACGTTCTTATACTTATCTTCAGAATGGACATTTAAAGTTTTCGTACTTGTAGATTTACTAAACTTTATGTTATTGTAGGGAATAGTCCTCTACTATTTTTATGTGCAAAATACAATTCTTTTTAGTATTAAGTCTCAAAGGAAAATTTAGCAGTAATAAAAATAATACCTTGAGAAGCATGATATTTCTGTCTAGCATGTATAAACTTTTACTAATCAAATTGTATACAGAAATATGTACTATAAACTTCTGAGACTTGTTTGCATCGAACCATACTTCTTACATGTATACCTGTAATACAAGGAAACTGCTGCGTTAGCTCGAAAGCTAAGTAAGCCCAGCCCTTCACGACAAACCACCTTGTGTCACAAATAGAAGAACAATCAGTAACTAAAAAATAAACTGCTCTTTAAAGTACAGAGTAATAAATAATCATTCAGTTACAAATCTAGTAGTATAAACTAATCAAACAGTTAATGACTGCATTTAATGTGATTGTATGTTATTTTAAAAGTTTTAAATTTTTCGAAATTTTGGGGTTTTGACATGCACCCTTCAATGGAGAGTTATCCTAGAATCCTTTTGCTAATGGATTGTGGAGAGAGAACCAAAAAGTAAGAAGCCCTAGATTCTGCAGCTACACAATGTCTTCTTCTCAGGTTAGCTCTGATACCATGTTAGGTTTTTATCATTTAAGCAATATGATCTTAGGATCGTATCTGAGAGAATAACATGCACAAAAATAAACACAAGAGACACAAATAATTTTCCTCAGGGAAACCATAAAGGAGAAAACCCCGCAACTTCCTCAGAGATACAATGAGCACCAATGGAAGCAGTAAAACTTGAAAACATAAAGATGATCTCCAACAGTTTGTTCTCTCTCTCTCTTAAGAGAGCTTCTCCTCTCTCACTCATCCGCCCTAATGAGTGAGTGTGTGTGTGATAAATAGAGAGACTCACTATCTATTTATATTCTTTCGTTCAAGTAATTTCCACTTAAACATGTCGACCCCACTTAACAATTACTTACTAGGGATGACATCTCTAGGAGAGTCTAATAACCCTAGTGCCCCACAACTGTGGGGACTTTTCCCTCCGATCAACAAGGAGGGTTATCCTTGAAACAATTGTGGGGACTATTTCCCTGACTTACAATGGAGGGTTAACCTCAATGAATTTACATGACTTGTTTACATTATTGAATCTCCCGATCGGAACATCGGGGCATGACATGACTCAATTAAATTATAGATACTTCCAAGAATAAACATAGGGGTACAATACATAAGATATACAAGTGAATACATTCCAAAGTTACAAATACATCAACATGCATGCATCAGTTTGGGTGCCTCCTAGACCAATCCATACAATTTAGGAGCCACTTGGAGTCTCGACACCAACCTCCATCAGTTAGTTGTAGTTGGAACTAGTTAGTATTAGTTAGATTCCAGTTACTTTTAGTTAGATCACAATTAGTTAGATAGCGCTAGTTATGCATGGATAATGCATGGATGCATGTGGGGTAGGCGCCTTTTCCCACCTACCACACTCAATCCTACTGAGTTAACTAGTTATTACCGATTGTATGAGCTGGTTGGACATATGGGATTTGATCTGTTGGATTCTGATATTGATTGAGACACCATGAGCTAGCTAGTCAGTCAGGTACAATTGGATCTAGTTTGTAGATTCAAATTTCTCCCTAATGCATTCGAATTATTCCTTTATGTAAACTATTATAACACCAGATTTAATTAATGGTAATGATATTGTAAATTCCTGACCTACACTCATCCGTTTCCTATGTGGTTTGTTTTGTTTAATTTGTATGTTCATTCTCTTTTTACTACAATCATAATTTAGAACTAATTGCTTGAATATATAAATGGAAATTCTATTCTAACATGGTATTAGATCCTTCTCAGTCAGGTTTCATGTTTGTTTCTCTCCAATGAAGATCAGAAGCAGCTGGGTTTCCATAGAAATCCCCTATGATGATTTGTTTCCTTTGAATTTATTCAGAGTGGGAAAGAGGGCATGATGGACCCTGCAAAAGTGTTCATGTTGAGAGGAAAAACATTATTCTAACCAAGTTTGAATGTTTTAGTGTTTTGCAGTGAGAATATACATGTGCTACGTAGCTTGTGTGAAGTTTTGTGATATTTCATTTGGAGAATTATGGATTCTCAATCTCCTACACCACAGATCCTTACAACTTCCGATTATCTTGATTGGAGGATTGATATGTAGCTGACCTTGAGAAAGCATGGATACCTTAGGATAATACTTGGAAGGGAGGTTGAGCCCCATCAGCCAATTGAAAAGAACAAGTTTTTGAACTATTGTGATGAATCTTTCGGTTCTCTATGCACTCATATATCCATATATCTCCTCTTCCACCTTGAAGGTTTGAGGACATCTAGAGAATCCTGGGAGAATATTGAGAACTTGTTTGAAAAACAAGATGAGCTTCAGGGACACCTCTTGGAGAATGAGTTGGTAGCCTTACATCCCAGTAGTTTTGAGACTATTGAGCAATTATTTACTAAATTCAAGTCTCTTACACATCAATGTAGACAGTGTGGAGAATAAAGGAAGGATGAGAAAAATGCATTCTCCATTCTCACCAATCTTGGTCCTGAGTATTCTGTATTTGTTTCTATATTTCATTCAAAGCAGGAAAGCTTCCCCGATTGGAAAATTCCTTCACTATATTCCTTTTTCGAGTCCTTAATCAAGGAGCAAGCTAAGTTGACTCAAATGGGAGTCATCAAGACCTCCAAATATCAAGCTCTCCTAGTTACTATCTCTAGAAAAGCATAAGACAAAGGGTATTAATCTTTCACATTAATCTAGGGACTAAACACAAGTCTCATCAAAGATTAATAACAATAAGCCATGAAAATGGTGTAATTGTGCTACAAAATGAGTAGCCACTCTGTATATTCACACAAAGAATGAGTAATATAATACAAGATCATGCTGCAAGCATGAATGACAAAGCAATTTGAATTCCCAAGGAGGTCATTCAAATTGAATGAGTGAGTCTATCTTAACTGAATGTAAGCCACAATCAACACTTCAGTTAACCACTGATCAAAACCCTAATTGACTCAACTTAGCCCTAACTAAAGTTAGAGTGCAATAAATGACTGAGTCTAACTGAAAGTAGGTTAGACACATGTCATAGAAAACCAACCAACAAGTGGTAGTGCATTAATGACTCCAATGAACCCTGATGAGGTTAACTGAAGTGTAACTGAACATCAGAAGTAGTTGGAGGTGCCTTTGTTGACTCCAATTCATTAAATAATCAATTTAATGATGGAGGGAAACTTCACTTCTCTATTTAACCGATTGTAACCATCAGTTAGAAATATGGGGCATTAATGACACTCAAATCACCCCCAAAGTGCTTCAGTTAGCCTCCCCGAATGTAGGAGAAGGCTAAGTTATCCTCGACTGAAGGTAGGCGTGGGTGTGATCTAGCTGATGTCATCTAGTGCTCCTCTAATGTCAATTAAGTCAATAATAATTAGGATAGTGGTTTAACTAGGCCAAATTGACCAAAAATAGTGTGTATGGTGGTAAATGTCTCCAACACCCCCCCTTAATCTATACTCAGGAGGAGTTAGAAAACATAAAATGCATAAAAATGCTAGGGCCCCAACAACTAAGGCCATAGGTCACCATGTACAATGCTGAAACTGAAACAATGCTCAAAAACAAACTAAGTGAGGAAAAGAGGGAAAACCCAGTGGGAAACCCCCCCCCCCCCCCCCCTCAAGATGAACATTGAAAGTAGTCTAATCACCCCCAACAGTGAATTGAGGTAAGTTAAATTATTTTCTAAAAATATATTGGTGAATATGTGTGCAATCTACTCATCAGTCGGGCAGTACTGCAGAATGATGGTCCTGTCATGCACTAGCTCCCTGATATAATGCATGTGGATCTCTACATGCTTGGTCCTCTGCCTGGAAAATAGATCTGTGGATATATTAATAGCACTTTGATTGTCACAAAAGAGGACAGTGGACAAAGTACTATATCAAACTCTGAAAGAATGCCTTGCAACCAAACTGCTTGGATGCAAACATTCACCGCTCCTCAATACTAGGGCTCTACTGAACATAATGCTATGGCAGCCTACTTTTTGCTAGACCAAAAAATGGGGCCACCACCAAACATGAATACATATTTGGAAGTAGACTTATGATCATTAGAATCACCCACCCAATCGGAATCTGTATATCCAATCAGCTCTAGCTCAGAGTTTGTAGCATAGTGAATGCCATAGGTCCTAGTTCCATGAATATACTGGAGGATCCTATTGGCTGCCTTCCAATGAAGATTATGAGGCTGCTGCATGTATATTGATACAGCATTCATGGCATAACAGATATCAGGCCGAGAATGTGTCAAGTACAACAAGCTACCAATCAGCTGTCGATAGATGGTGCAGTCCATAGGAGGTGTGCTTTTTCCTTCTTCAAGGCTGATCCCTGAAAGGAAAGGGAATGGTTCAGGAATACATTCAGCCATGTTAAACTTGAATAATAGGTATGATATATATTTGGACTAAGTGACCATTATCCAATCATAATTTTTCTCAATTTAGAGCCCCAAAAATTTGTTTAGGAGCCCCAAATCACTCATTTCAAAGGCATTGTGGAGAGCAATTTTGATGGCTGAAATAGAAGCAACTATGCTACCCGTGATCAGTAATTCATCAAAATATAAAATAATAATGATCAAATGACCATAAAAATTCTGTAAATACACATTTGTATTTGATCTACACCTTTGAAAGTTTTGCGAGAGAAGGAAGGCATCCATCTTGGAATACCACTCTCTTGGGGCCTGTTTTAACCCGTATAGTGACTTCTTTAGCTTGAAAACAAAATATGGATCAGAGATGTATCCCTTAGGCTACTTCATGTATATACCCTCATGAATATATCCATACATAAATTCTGACTTAACATCCATATGATGCACTTCACAGTGCTTAGATGCTGAAATTGCCAAAACTAGGCGGATGGAGTCCATTTTTGCAACCAGTGCAAAGGTCTCATGGTAGTCCACACCTTGGACCTAAGAGAAACATTTTGAAACCATCCTTGCCTTATATTTTTAGGTGCTTCCATCAAAATAAACCTTGTTCCAAAACACCCACTTGCATTGAACCAATTTCCTTCCCGAAGGAAGAGAAACTAGCTCCCAAGTAGTGTTTTTTTGAAGAGAATTCATCTCTTCATCCATGGAAACTTGCCATCTCAGATCCTTCCGAGCATGGTAGTAGGATTTTGGGTTTGAACTAATCATAAAATAGCAATTTTTAGATAGAAAATTATCAGGAAAAGAGAGCGCAATACATGCTCTTTGGAAATCAGACCGGGTTCTCCTTGGATCATCCGAATTTCCAATGTTATCTCCTGCGGAGGAGAGTGTCTGTCGGGCCCATGTGGGAAGATGATTTTGTACTTCAGGTTCTGATTCAGCATTTTATTTTTGCTGCACACTGATATCAGAAATCATAGGATCCAAATCAGGGTCATCACCCCCAATTTCATCATCCAAATATTCAGTAGAATATGAAGGAAAATAAACATTTTTTTCTTCACTAGTTCCACCTCCTGAAGAGGCTCATCGAACTTGACACTCCTTTCGATGATGATCTATTTTGTTTTGATATCCAGTAGATTGAAACTTTTTGATTCATTAGGATACCCAATAAACATACATTCGATTATTTTCAGTTGCAAAGCCCTTCTTTTATCAAGTGGAATCTGGGCCCATGCAGTGGACCCAAACACCCGTAGGTTCGACACATCCGGCTTGTGTCCGAAGTATGCTTCGAAATGGGTCTTCCCTTTCATTAGAGAGAATTTAAGGTAAAAAATGGGCCTTAAAAGGACCAAAATGTACTATAAAAATCAACCAATTACATTCTAGTAGATGACATCATTGCCCATGGTTGAGGTGGCATTGCATGAGTTAAAAATGCTTATTTGTCACATTTTCTATGGTGGATGAAAACCCATAGTTAACCAAGGTAGTGGTACAAGTACTTTTAAGTCATAAAGTGAAGTACTCACAATAAAAGTCATTTCACACTTTCTCATAAAATAATATTATTGTTATTTTCAAGTAAAGTACTCACAATTAACTTTCTCATAAAATAATATTATTGTCATTTTCAAGTAAAGTACTCATAATTCATAAAAATGTCTTTTCACATTTTTTTATAAAATAATATATTGTCATTTTCATGTTTTTTTAATTTTAAATTATATATTCACTCAATTGTATTTAATATCATAATGTCAAACTAATATATATATATTAAATCTTGCACTTTTAAAATAAATTAAATTCATGAATGATATTTATATGAAAAAAATATGTTAGTTATGCATATAAATTAAATTCATTTTTGTTTAATTTTATTTACAATTTCAAGACAAATAAATGCTAAAAGACAATAAATTTTTAGGAATTACAATGAATCTTAGTCACATCATTGTAGAGTTATTTTATTAATTTTATTTATAGTCAATTTAGAAAAGTAACTCAACCATGGTTATTTATATTTTGCATCAAAAGTAGTGTAGGAGGTGAGTTGTCATATATACCTACCCCATAAAGCCCCTAACTCATAATATTTTAATATATCTTATATGTGTGTAGTACATCTCTTAGGAGGCCCATTTTTTACCTAAAATTCTCTCTAATGCATGGATGAGTGTGGCACCCTGTTTTGAATGTATGCTATAGCATGCATGGCTTCAGCCCAAAAATTTGTATCCAACTTCTTTGATTCGAACATACAGGTGGTCATCTCCTTGAGAGACCGATTCTTCCTTTCCACTACTTCGTTCTGTTGGGGAGTGTAGGGAATTGAATGTTGGACCTGAATACCACTTTGGGAACATATGTGCGGAAAATAATTACTAACATACTCCCCACCATTATCATATCTCAAGATATTGATCTTAAGCCCAGAGGCATTCTCGATCAAGGCCTTCAGTTCAGAGAAATTTTCACATACTTCAGACTTCTTTTTGAGAAAGAAGACCCATGTGTACCTTGAAAAATCATCAATAAAAGTAAGAAGATACCTTAATCCTTTCATGGATGTGATAGGCATCAGACCGCTGATATCAGAATGTATCAGCCCCAATATGCATGTATCTCGGTTTGCCTTCCCCCGATCGTACTTGTGCTCAGGGTGTTTTCCAACCACACGGCCCTTGCAAATTGCAGTGGTTGCCTTGATGACTGGGAGGCCTTCAACCATGGATTTTTTCTGTAATTGCTGAAAATATTTGAAATTTAGATGGCCAAACCTTTCATGCCACATCCTACTAACTTCATTTCCATGAGTTAGCAGAGCGGTGGGATTTGCATCCGCCATAAAGTGAGAGAACTCATAGGCTTTTGCATGATGGTTTGTAAGGCCTTTAGCAATGAGTTTCCCGGATGCAAGTTCCATTATCTCAACATAATTTGGGCTAAAAGATAATCTCTTAGGAACTCCTGTATGTGTCATCTGATAGACACTAAGGATATTTGATGCTAGAGATGGTACATACAAAACATTTGAAAAATAGCCATTTTCAAGATCAACTGTACCTTGTCCTTTTGAAATGATGGTGGAGTCATCTCCCATGTGGATGGGGATGGATTTGCCAGTCTCCAAGGATGAAAAGGAGTCTCTTTCAGCCATCATGTGGTTCAAAGCTCTAGAATCAATCAAGAGTGCTTTGGACTTCAAAGTGCTTGCCATGAGGGCATGACCTTTTTCATGTTGTGGTTCCCGATCTTGTTGATCTCTCCTCCGAAAGCTTTCCGAAATATTGATGTGATTTCTCTCAAGGAGAGAGGTAGCTTCATCAAGATTTTTCTTCATGCAGGCATGTTCAGGGTGGAATCCCTTCTCGCAGTATGAACACTTGAATTTTTCCTTTCCATGATGCCCTTTTCCTTTGTTCTTCTTTGAGCCGAAATACTCATCATGCTGTTGGTTTTCAACTTTAGGCTTAGGAGCTTTGAATTTAGTTTTTGGGCTCTTCTGCTGCTTTTCTTTACCCTTCAGATCTTTGGGCCCCGAGACATGGAGGGCTTGATCACGGGAGGATCTGATGATCCCCATCTGGACAAGCTTATCATGTTCACTTGTTAGGGACTTAATGAAGGCATTGAGTGTACGCATCTTCCATCCAGGGGTTGTGAGATTCCCCGCACAGAATGTAGAGACAAAAACTAAATAATTAGCTCCAAGTTTGGAGAGTATGGTGAGGATGAGCTTATCATCCTCTTTATCCACTTTGCATTGCTTCAACAGTAAGACAATGTGCTTGAACTTTGTGAAAAAGTCATTCAAGGTCTCAAAATTGGAAGGCTGGAGAGACATTAATTCATTTTTGAGCTGGTAAACTCTCAAATCATCCCAATTTCCATACAGGGCTTCCAATTTGTCCCAAATTTCTTTTGGAGTCTTGAATCCCAAAAGATGGAAAAGAATATCCCAGGAAACAGAGAGGCACAAGAATCCGAATGCTTCATCCTTCTTGTTCAAGAATCTAGATTTGTCTATTGCAGAACCAGGCTCTTCTTCAGTGTCCATGGTGACCCTATAGAGTCCTCTGGAGCATATATGGATCTCCATGTCTCCTTTCCATGAGTGGAATATGAATGGAGTCAAAATATCTATGGAAGAAGCCATCTGAATCTGCTGGAGCGAATGCTTTCACCTGTCAAAACCCTGAAAATCACAACAAAAAGGGAAATGTAAGGTCGAACAGTTTGCACATTTTAGGCTTTCATCACACCCAGCATAGTCAATCAAGCAAGCTTGATCAACAAGTTCTTTACTTGGGGTATTAAGTGGTAAGCCTTGGATTTTGGTGCAGTGCTAGATTTTTGAGCTATTGCTCAATTTTCATGCAAGATCTGTCAAAAACCTTGTTTTTGAGAGATCTGAGCTTCGTCTCACCATGAGATCTGATACCATGTTAATCTATCACAGTAATCTAGGGACTATACACAAGTCTCATCAAAGATTAATAACAATAAGGCATGAAAATGGTGTAATTGTGCTACAAAATGAGTAGCCGCTCTGTATATTCACACAAAGAATGAGTAATACAATACAATATCATGCTGCAAGCATGAATGAAAAAGCAATTCAAATTCCCAAGGAGGTCATTCGAATTGAAAGAGTGAGTCTATCTTAACTGAATGTAATCCATAGTCAACACTTAAGTTAACCACTGATCAAAACACTAATTGACTCAACTGAGCCCTAATTGAAGTCAGAGTGCAATAAATGATTGATTCTAACTAAAAGCAGGTCAGAGACATGTCACAGCAAACCAACCAACAAGTGGTAGCACATCAATGACTCCAATGAACCCTGATGAGGTTAACTGAAGTGTAACTGAACATCAGATTTGATTGGAGGCACCTCTGTTGACTCCAGTTCATTAAATAATCAATAAATAATCAATTTAATGATGGAGGACACCTTTATTGCTCTGTTTAACTGATTATAACCATAAATTAGCAATATGGGGTATTAATGACACTCAGATCACCCCTAAAGTGCTCCAGTTAGCCTCCCCAAATGTAGGAGAAGGCTAAGTTAGCCTCCTTGACTAAAGGTAGGCATGGGTGTGATCTAGCTAATGTCATCTAGTGCTCCTCTGATGTCAATTAAGTAAATAATACTTAGGATAGTGGTTTAACTAGGACAAATTGGCCAAAAAGAGTGTGTATGGTGGTAAATGTCTCCAACAAAGGGAAATCAAAGAAGAAGGAGCCTAAAGTAGCTAATTCGAAGCCTAAACAGAATCAACAGACTTCTGAAGGAGCCTCTGGCTCTAAGAAAAAGAAGAAGTTCGAAAAGAACTTATGTCCCTATTGTGAAAATGGTTACCATGTTTAATATCATTGTATGAAGAAGCAGATTGATCTAATGTCATCTCTTCTCAAGCAACATAACATTGCTCTCCCGCAAGGAGAAAAGAAGCCCAATGAAGAACCACATACAAAAGATGATGAAATGTGCCATGCTTTGAAATATAGCCTTACATAGTATACAACATACATAATTGATTATGGATTTTCCAATCACATGGTTTCTTCCAAAGAATCCTTCTCTACCCTTACACTGTCAAAGGGGCCTAACATTCACATGGGAGATGATTCCAAGATTCCAGGAGAAGGAAGGGGCTTAGTCAGAACGAAGCATGGTGAGTTCAAGAATGTCCTTTATGTTCCCTCCCTTTCTTCTAACCTATTGTCTTTTTATCATATGACTCATACAAGCTCTCCCAAGAGAGTTACATTCGATTCAGAGAAATTTGAGATTACAGAAAAATCCACTTGACAACTTATAACAAAAGGTATTTCAAATCACTCTACCAAAGCTTATGCGTTCTCACATTTATTACCTGTCTCTCCTCCTATAGCTTTATTGTCTCATGCTAACAACACCAGCAAGATTTGGCCATCTCAATTTCAAATATCTGCAGCAACTCCACAATGATAAAATGGTTGAAGGTTTTCCCTCCATCCACACTTCCAATGGAGTATGTGATGGTTTCTTGGTAGGTAAGCATCCAGAAAAGAAGTATGATGTTGAGAAGGAACATACAACTGCCTCTATACTTTATTTGATACATAGTGATGTAGCTGGACCTATGCCCATAAAATCCATTAATGGTTGCAGGTACTTCCTCACCTTTATTGGTGATTGTTCTAGGTACTGTTGGATCTACTTCATGAAACAAAAGTTAGAAGTTCTTGAGACTTTTAATTTTTTTAAGGCTATGGTTGAGAACAATTTCAATAAGAAGATCAAGTCAATAAGATTTGATAAAGGAGGAGAGTACATCAAAGGATATTTCTAGATATCCTATGAATCAAAAGGGATTCGAATGGAACAATCAGTTCCATACACACCACAACAGAATGGTGTGGCTGAGAGGAAGAATAGATCACTTAAAGAGATGGAAACATGCCTTCTCCATGCCAAACATCTACCTCCTTCTCTTTGGGATGAAGTAGTAAATTGTGCTTCATATTTTCAGAATAGAGTGCCCCACAAGTCAATGGTTGGGGTCACTCCATTCGAAGCAATGCATGGGCATAAGCCCAATGTCTCTCATCTGAGAGTTTTTGGTTCCAAAGCTTGGGACAAAATACTACTTGACAAGAGGAAGGTCTTCCAATTCCAAAGTAGCGAATGCATTCTACTGGGATATGTAGAAGATGAAAAAGATTACAAACTGATGGAGGTTGCAACCAGAATATGCTTCATTGAAAGGAGTGTCCAGTTCGAGGAAGATCAATTGTATGACACGCCTCCAGAAACATAAGAAGGTATAACTATTTCTCCACCTATTTTTTATGATGATGATGTGCTACAGGTTTCAAATTCATATGAAGAAGATCCCACTCAGCATGATCATGTTATTGAGACCGAATCTCAAGATATTCTATATCCAAATCCAGTATCCATTCCTAATTAGAATCCTAAGCCCATATGGGCTTGAAAGAACCTTGATGCAGCTAGAAGTGGTGCTGAAAATATAGAAGATAGAATAATAACAAGGTCCCAGTATCACAATGAAAATGCTGCACTATCTCTCTTAGATTCGCTCCCTACAGAGTGGTGCAACAAAGTTCCAGGTTGGTCCTACTTGATGATGGCGAATGATCAGCTACATGGCCCAAAGAAGAAGAAACTTAATCATTCCATACCTTCACCATCCATAAGAGACAAAAAGAGTCATCAGTTCAGAAGTACATTGAGAGGTTCACAGATGGACCATGCTGCTGCATAGAGCTACAAATTTGTGGCAGTGTTTTTGCTCAAGTTATTTTTCTAAGGAGGAATCTTCTTTCTTCTAAATATAGATTGTAGTTTGCTATTTCTTCTTATTTTGAGGGGTGGTTTTTCCCATGAGGTTTTTCTCTGTTTCCTTGACTGTATTGAACAACATTCTTTTTACTGTCTTATAGATTGTATTTGGGTGACCTATGGTCTTGTTACCAGGACCCACAGTTGTCCAAGTTAGGATTCGGGGGGTGTTAGGATTATTAATCCTCCCTGACCATACTTTATATTTAGATTATTTAGCCTAACTTAGGAACCTTAATTAATTATTTGGGTCCACTTGGCCCAATGAGGCTTCATATACAAGTTACTAGAGTGTGGGGAACACTGCTAGAGATTAACTACCACTTACTGCATGTGCATGCATCAGTTTGGGCACCTCCTAAACCAATCCCTACATTTTAGGAGCCAATGGGAGTCTCGACACCAACCTCCATTAGTTATTTAGAGTTGGAACTAGTAAGTCTTAGTTATATTCTAGTTACTTTCAGTTAGATCACAATCAGTTAGCTAGCGCTAGTTATGCATGGCTAATGCATGGCTTCATGTGGAGTAGGCATCTTTTCCCACCTACCACACTTAGTTGCACTAAGTTAACTAGTTATTACTAATTATATGATTTGGTTGGACATCTGGGATTTGATCTATTGGAATCTGACCATGAGTTAGTTAGTCAGTTAGGTACAGTCAGATCCAATTGGTAGATTCAAATTGCTCCCTAATGGATTCAAATTATTCCTTTATGTAAACTATTGTAACATCGGATTTAATTAATGACAATGATACTATAAATTATTGAGCTACACTCATCTTTTTCCTGTGTGGTTTGTTTTGTTCAGTCTGTATCTTCATTCTCCTTTTATTGCAATCATAATTTAGAACAAATTGCTTGAATATATAAATGGGACTTCAATTCTAATACACATACAATAACATTATGACCTCTTTGCAACCTTAGTCGTAACCCCAACCACATATCCCAAGGAATTATTGGGGTGTATTCCCTGTACACATGATCCCCTTCCTCTCTCCACCTTATGGCGTTGTGAGTAAGCCATTCATGGATACTCTCAACCTTCTGGGATTGACTTTGGGTATCCATGTGTGGTACCTTGATCCACCCGCCCTTCCCCTAACACCACAGATCGTGTTAACACGGGTCCAACCTATTGAGACGGCGTCACACCCACATCTTGGTACACAACCGACTTCCTCTCCCTCTACTTCTTCTCCCCCTCCTCTCACTAAGAGTGGGGGAAATGCACCCAAATCCTTGACAAAACCACATACATCTCCTACTTGTGATTTATGCGATGTCCAAGTCCATGTGACAAAGAATTGTCTAGATTTTTTGTTACTTCACACCCATATGCACACAATATTCGAGACCGACAATGCTCTAGTTATCAACATATCAACCATACCTGCGACCAAAAATAAATCGCTACAAACCAACTGTGAGTGTGCATTTTATGGCCTATATGGTCATTATTCCCACCATTTCCCAAAATTGCTCGAGTACCAGTCTCTCCTCCGTGACCTTCACAAGCACTCCCAAGAGTCCTAAATCACTGTGCTTGAGGAAAAAAACCCTTTGCCCTCTTCCTCAGACACTAATAAAAAAATTTATATGATCTCCACTTCCACTTGTCCTTCCCCCTCATCGACCATGGAATACCCCCTTGATCTATCTCAACACCACTTTTGTGATGGCGAAGAGATCCTTAAAACCGCCATCAGTTTCACCCCATTTCACTTAGTCCACATTGTGTAGTTGGTTCTTCCCATTGAATTCTAGATTCCATCCCTCTTCCTTTTCATTGATATTCTACCTGATACTTCACTATTTGAAAAATGCCCACTTATGCTTGAAAAAACTGATGAGGACCGTCACGCTACTCTCCAAATGATTGAAGCATCTAAGACCTGGTCGAAGTCTCATTATGACTCCCATGTCCACCCATGCACCTTTAGCGAGGGGGACCTAGTTATTGTCTATGACCAAGCCCATGATAAGAATGGAAAAGGGAAGCTTGAATCGATGTGGTATGGCTCTTATGTCACCCATTGATGCCTCAGCAAGGGGGTTATCTCCTCATTGACTCCAACAATCGCCTCTTGAAGAATCTCTACAATGGGATTTACGTCAAGAGATTCTATGCCTAATTAGACCAACCTACATACCCGTGTATCATAGTTTTTCTTCTTGTTTTACATCATTTTTACCATGAGCTTCACAATTTGTTTCCTTTTTTGCTCCAGATGGATCCTACCTTTCCTTTCTATGTTAGTTTCAATTACGGTGCAATTAGATGGCCTCCTAATTTCAACTCAACTACGTGGGTCATTCATTACCCATCACATGAGTTGATCCATATCAACATGATGTGTGTTGCTGTTAATACCAACAACCAGACTGAGTATGACTATGTCACTGGTATTCTCACTACCTCCATTCACTTGGGTAATCATCACCTTTAGGTATTCCTAGACTCCAAGATGCTTGTCTCCTCGTTGAATAACCATTGCCCGGCATGTGATCCTTTCCTCTTTAGAAAGTTAATGTGCACTATACACTTGGTTAGACATTTTGAATCCATTTCATTCATGCATGTTCCTAGAAGTCTCAATAGTGTAGCAGAAGAAATGGCTAATGACGTTCAGAGTGGTACATCAATCATCACATATAGGAAATAAAATGCATAATACATCATATAAAAATAATCATCATCATACTTAGGAGACTCATAAACACCCATAAAAATATATATATATGAATCTATGTGCATTCATATCATATCATCATTTTTAGTACAAAATGAGAAGATCCAAATGATTTCTCGTCTGATCAAACATATCATACAAAAGTCCCCATTGTCAAATGCACTGGGGGCAACATCACATTCTACTAATTCGAGTCATCCTCCTCTGACTCTCTATCCTCCTTAGTGTCCTCATCCTCATCTGATATATCCTCCTCCATCAGCACATCACCCTATGCTCTTACATACTTGGCAGCAATCATGATCCTCCTCATCAGAGATATCCACTCAGAAGGAGCTTTGTAGCATGTGGCGATCAGATCATTGTCTAGGTACTGCCACCCATCATTGGTGACATCCTCCAGTAGCCACTCCACGTCCAACCACACTAAGTCCAATGTCGCACTCTGCCACCTCCTCTCCCCATGAGCAGGTGGATCTAACCCCTCCACCCTGCCCCTACATCATTAGTACCCCATTGGAGGGTGTGGTCCCACATCTGCACATGCACACAGTATTTCGTCGGTATCTATCACATGTATCATATAGATACCAATATGTTAGTAAACTATACATGTATGAAACCACAAAGAGTTATGTATACCTACCATTAGGTCTCCATCCATGTCTAGGAGGTTGAGGCATCTACAGATCTCCCCGATAGTCCATCCCAGCATATGGATAGTCCTCTATGAGGATAGGAAGCTTCCACCACTGTGCAAAAAGATCCCGGGTGAAAAAATGACCTACGAGACCAGCTCCCTCCCTATCTTTTTTGAAGATGTTTCTCAGACTTACCTCGATTTTCATGCCACCACGCAAATCAAACCATGTATGTATTGGAATGTTCACGAGCCATCCACTCCATCCATACTACACACTTGGCCTTATTCTACCTCCATTCATCGTCCCGTAAGGAGGCCCCACCAATGTTCCATTGTTATTTTTATCCATATCATCCATGTTCATAACATCACCCCTTTTTTCACACTGAACACTTCCTCCTTACTTGAATTTCCATTTTGGAGTATCTGTTAAGCTCTTTTCTGACTCCTAAAAGAATGAAAAGATTGTCGAGCACGCTTGCTTCCTTTCATGCTCATTAAATTATTTGAAAAAGAGTCTATGTAGCTTCATTTATCTCTTTTTCAAACTATCTAGACTATTTAAATAAAAGGACCACCCTAGCACCTTCCAGCTAGGAACAGTTCCCCTTGTATCCTTTTATGCTTTTTTAGACATTGGGACCGTAACTAACGAAAAAAATCACTAGGGGTTGTATTTAAGCTTTTTTCCATCCCTATCATAAAGAAAATATCACCTAGAAAACTCGGCTTCATTCATGCTTGTAAAAGTATTTTAATGACCATCTAATCAATATAGGTTTAACGTTTTTTGGCCTAGTTGCACTATCTACAGAAAATAAGTCTCTCTACCCCTTTCGAGTAAAAGATCTCTCCTTTGTACACTTTTATCCTTTTTTGGACTTAGGAGACTACTGCACGAAAAAGAGACCCATTGGAGTATTATTCCTATTTTCAGACTCTCTAAACATGAAAACACCATTAAGCATTTACTGTCTTGGGCTCAACAAAATTCCATGAGATAGTATCATATTGAGCATACTTCTATCTCCTTCTTAATGCTCCTTAAAATATGAAGAAGGCACAAATGGTACCTTTCGGTACCCACATATATTTCATATAGTCTCCCATTATGACATCTTTCCCCATTGGGTTGTGTTTGTTTAGATTACTCTATGACGAGTCTCCCTTGGATCCCCTGTATATCACTTGTCCAGTCCCTTCCCCAAGTATTCCCCATTGTAGTCATTTCAATGGTTCCACAACTATGATTCCCTCCCCACGAGTCAGTATCATTTGATTCCAGGTCATCCCTACCGTTATACTCTACACAAAGGAATATCAAGTCCTCCATACCCCCTTGCACATGTTCCCCATTCAGTGTCTCAGTCCCCTTAGTTTTCCATATCTCTGGTTTTTCCCCTCACACTTCTATCAAGGAAACCTCATTGCCTTGGTAGTTGCAGGTCTCCCTCTATTGACGCCAACACATATATTCCATAGGATATACCTAGAGGTCCCTGTATCTTGGTTTCATCCACCTCATTGATGAGTTCCTTGGACCACTTGAAAGGAGTCCTTAGTGCCTTTTGAGTTGGTTGTGTCTCCCATGCTTGACTTCAACTCCATCATCCCATTGTTGAGATTTGTCCAGGGTATTGGTTCCTTCATTATTTGGTCGAAGACCCCGATTGTCACCTGACTCTAGCACATTGGTGAGTCTATTGTGGGACCCATACAGTTTCATGTCCCTTGTAATTTTCGGGATACGTTGGTGATGTTTCCACCTTTCATGCACCTAGGGGGATTAGTGCAGAAAAAATATTTGAGTCGCTAAGTGCTTCATTGAGGGAAAGTATTGAGTCAGGTGTTGTCACCTAATCCTGACTCCTCCGTTTAGGCCACTCCTAACAGAGCTAAGAGGGGTAGTCCATATGAAAGAGTTGCTAAGGATCTTACTTTTATTAGTTATGAATGAATTGTTTTTGTTAGAATTTTTGATAAATCAATACTGAAACAAGCTACTTGCAAGTAAAATTAATATAAGAACAACATGAAAATATATATGGAAATTATAACATAAATGACCTGAAAGAAAAATATGAAAATGAAGATAATGTCAGTGTTGAATGCAGTCTGATGCTGTTGAAAGGTGTAAGTGTATTCCAAGTGTATTCCTGGTCAGTTTTAAAGTTATTAAGGATGAATTAAGTTATGGGGAAGGGGATTCTTTATATACTGTGAACTACCAAGAATATGTCTGGATTTTGAGAAGAGTGGTTTCACATGGGAAAATGTTGGCTAGATGGAGTCATGGGGGGGTGTTCAACACTACACCAATAAGGATGTAGCCTAACGGGACCCCACAGTTGCTCTCTAGTTGTTCCCGCTTTCCTTGAATAAATTTTCCACTATTTCTCAGGCTCGTTACGTCGTATTTCCGTAATGTTTTGGTGAAATTGATTTTATTAATGTGAGTTTGCTTAATAAAATGTGAGGAATTAATTAGTGGGAATTATTTCTTTTGATTGTCCCAAAGCTCTGGGAGAACCTACGATGGGAAATGGCATACATTGGAATGGCCAATTTTTTATTCCAATTTTGAAGAAAAAGAAAATCTAATCTATATGGCCCTTGATGGATGGATTGTGTGCTTGTGCTTTATTCTAAGCAGTACATCAATTTTTCATATGAGGAAACTATAGTTAGGGATCTCTTTCAGGACAAAGCCTTACTTGAGAGTTCAAGAATGGGTTAGATCTAAAAATAAAGCAAGCACATAAATACTGAAAATTAAATCTAACTAGACACAAAACCTTAAACTAATATAGAACTTAAAAGAAAGCAGTAAATAAAAGATAAATCACACACTGGGAAATACAGGATTCCCCCAAATGGGGGAAGGGGGTTGTGGGATCCATAATCCCACTTTATTTTTATTTATGATTAGTTATAGTGATTAAAAGAAAAAGAAATTCCTTTTGACCCTTGAATAATGGGTAAAAAAGGATTACAAACTTGCTTAGGGAAGAAAATGAATGAAGGAGGGGGATGGTAGATGGATCGTAGGTGCTCCAGATGGCCCAAAACTTGATTTTTTGGTAGAAAATCCCTCTCTTTTTCTCCCGACCTGCTGAAAAATATCAAGCTAATGAAGCAAAGTGAGTGGGTTAATGCTTTAAAAATACATTAAAAATACAACCTAGTACTTGCCGAAAGATAGTAAAATTTTGCTACTTTGAGAACTAGGAAAGAGAACTTAGATCTAAAATTTTGATTATGAAACAAAATCACTTTTTATATCTAATCAAACAAGTAAATAAAAATGATTAACTTTATCATATGATTTACTTGTTAAATGAAAGTAACTGAGAGAGAAAGATAAAATTTTAAGGAGAAGAAAAACTGCAAGTCTTGAATCTTTCTTGCAAGCTTGGAAGGATCTTTGATGCATGCATGGAATACTTATGTGTTCATTTCAACATATAATCCAAAGAAAAGGAGATGCAATTGATCTCAAACTTTCACTCGGGATGGTAATCTGCACACTTATCAAGCTTGCACAAAACGAAGTAGATTTGGTACACCCCACAATTAGAAAACCAAAAGATCATGAATTATAACTGACTAAAGTATGAACTATTAGATCACCAATATAAAGAAAGTAAATAAGAAAATTGATAGCTACAAAATCTTATCCTACGTGCTACAAAGAGACTTCTAAGCCAGACTATTAGTTATGCAAAGCAAAATAATTGAACAATATTACCTCACAAAGAATTCACCATATGCACAACTTGCCACATATCATAAGCCTCCAAAGCCTTTTAAATTATATTAATAAGAAACAATAACAATTATACAAGAGTATAGGTTCTTTGCTTCCATCCAGAATGAGGAAAAAGAACTTGATTAAATAGATTTTAGAAACCCCCGGGGATGCACCAACAAACTGAAATAGACATGAGTTAATTGGATATGAAGTGGAGTGTTTGGCATTGATTGAAGTGAGAAAGTGCCACCTCTCCAAGATAGATGCGCTCCTCACCAACTCACTACTCGCTTGCTTGTTGGCATCAACACTTTCCACATTTGTGATCTCACCAAACTTATGGGCTTGTCCTTTATCATATTACAACTTAAACCAAGGTTACAAACCTCAACATATGGTGAGGGGTGCAAACACAAGCTTGACTTGGTGTGGCATGAACCTTCATGTGGTTTGACATCATCCTTTATGAGACCACTCACTACCTTCATAGCTTATAATATAATGCCTTTAAAACATAACCAAAGTACATTAAAACCCATGATATGGAGAGGGGTCCACCCTTACACATTCTCTACCTTGCTTGGTGTTTGCCTGAACTTCATGTGGGTGATGTCACCACTATTTAAACCATTCATTACCTTTGATTTTAACCAAATTTTTCTTTACCATTATGTTTGGAGAAAGGTCGTATGACATAAGGACCCACATTCCATGTCATTTATAACTTTAAAATATTTATTTTGACTTTTTCAAACTTTTGACTTTGGCGCATTTCGTCAAAATTTAGCATTTTTTGATGTTTTGTAGTATTTTTAGCGAAATAATGCCATACAAGACGATATAGTCACCCGAAGCACGAGAAAAGTGGGTCTTGGGGTAAAGGAGGTGCTTTGAGCTTGAAAATGAGCCCGTAAATGCCAAAAATGTTAGAAAATAGGACCGCAGAGAAATAACAGATATATAGTTAAATCAATAAACAAGATGCAAAACACATCAAAACATTACAGAGAGACACAGATATAACGTGGTTCACCCAAATGATGGGCTACGTCCACAAAGAAATTTTCCAGTCCTTTTATTACAGTNTCTCATAGTAATAAGAAAAATAAAGGCGCTTCTCATCAAATCAGTAGTTCCAAAAATTTAAGCATTCAGTATCATAGCATATCACTTCTAAAGTATAAGGCATTGCATGAAACAAAATCCCATTTTGTTTGGTGCAATAATGACTTTAGAAGGTTGTTGAGCGAGTGCACAACACAGTCCAAAAAGATAAAGGGATACACCCTGCAGCAAAACCATTGCACTTCCTCTTCACACTCTCACAATCTCTCTTCAATACAATACAATACCATACCCAGTCGATTTACAATGCTTTATTTTATAGGGTAAATACAATGGGAAAATTCTAGGGTTAACCCAATACCATTGGTTTGCAATACTGTTGGCCAACACACATCCCCAAAAAAAAATTCAGGGGGTCCACCCCCGAACCCCAAGGCAAGGGGAACGAGTGTAAAGTACTCCTGGGTTACAATCACAACTGAATAATGTCTCTAGATCTGGAATATTAGGCTCCACAACCAACAAAAAAAAGACTCCAGATCACACTTTTTTACATTTTGAAGTTTTTCAATTAAACCATTAAAAAATGGCTTAAAAAACAAAAAAAAATATTTTCTCAAAATCATATGAAACTCTAGAGGGAGTTAGTACATGTCCATATGAATCAATACTGATTCCTAACATGCTTATATACATCAACACATGAACTTTAACAACCTCCTAATGTTTGTAGGAATCCTTTAACCAGTGCCGACACGGCTTGTTCCTCTAGCCTGTATGATACAAGACTAGCACAAAAAACCACAACAATATAATCTTTCCCTAGATAATTAATATACTTGAATAAAATAAATCTTTTACCTCAAATCTAAATGCTCTGGCCTTCGTTTCACTGTTCTTCATGCAATTTATAGTACCTGCAAAGAAATGTCAGAAACAAGACAAAGGATAAGTGTAACAAGATAGATCAACAATCCATATTAGTGATCAAGGAATCTAATAATAAATGATTGATATTCATACAAATCATATATGGGAAAGGGAAACACTTTTTTATTAATAAAATTAAAATAGAAAGATACAACCAAATCCTTGATGTCAATAGCTTTGTCTCCACAAGGTATTTGACACACTCACAAAAAGTTCTTTGCTCACAACACTCTCTCAAATTTTCCTCAATACTAGACTTCAATCCAACAGCATAAGGACGTTTTCCTTGGTCCCCCCTCACATAGTCCATAAATCCCTCTTTTATAGGCCAAGGGAGGCTCATAAGAGATGAAATATTTTAGGAAGAGGGTAGGGGATGATCTCTATGGGCTAGGAGGTTGAGTGCCATCTCTCCCTAACATATAGGAACATTCTCCACAAGATATTTCTCTAGAAAGATTCCCGAAACTTATATTTTTTCCTTTTCAATCCTACTGGCTCTTCTTGCAATGAGGACATATGTGCTAGCGCTCTTTGTAAATAGGGTAAAGGCACCAACGACACCTATTATCAGTGAACAATGGGAACCATCCCTCTCTGGCACTCTATCATAGGAGGAAAGGTGCACCAGCCAATTTAAGAGTGAAAAAAATGTCTAAAAGAATCCCTGGCCAAGCGCTTTGAAGGGTTTTAGGCATCCATGCATATTTTCGATGCAACAGAATGCCCCCCAAAGTATGAAGCTAGAAGTATGTGATAGGTAAAATAATTTGCTAGACATCGATCTGATATCAAAGGAAAAGTGAGATGAGCTCACAATTGATATAAGATCAGTAACTAACTTATCTGACTCAATCATGGTTGTGGACCAATACATTGCAGATCCATGAAGATGACTATGTCATGGCTACCAAGAATACACTATAGATCCATGACCAATAATGTTGAAAGAAGAACATGGATATAGAACATACAAAGTAGATCTATGTTATCCAAACTCAATACTGGACACAACCACCAAACATACAATGTGGATCCATGTCATGACTTCAAATAATCCTCTGTCGCAACCTAAGGATATGAACTTATCTAGATGAATGCCTAACTGCTCAGGTTCTTCATTCCAATCCCAAATGATACGATTCTAGCCATGTGAATATATGTCTTGATGTCGAACATCGTAAAAACCACTTGATTACCAGTCATTGATGTATACTGTTAAAAATTGTAAGGGAGATCACCATCAATGTCAATGATCCCCAAGGTATCTCAATACATTCTCCCAAGTATGAATAAAGGTTTTGGATTTGAACACTTGATATAATCTTCCAATCAGAGGCCATTGATGAAAACCTAATGTCAAAAGTGAGGAAACATGCCACTGAGGCATGCAGGATTCAAGGTACTTGACTTGGTTTCTAAGTCTAATTCCTAGATGATATGCTAAGGTCGACAGGAATAGACTCATCGAAGGAGGGCCATGATTTTCCCCCCATCATCAACATGAAACATGGAACAAAAGTTGATTTTTAAGTGATCAAATAATCATGAAACTATCTCAAATATGACAGAATTTGTAAGAAGGTAAAGTTACTGACGAGGTGGATTGCAGAAGAGACACCCTTTGAACACATTGCGGCACGACAAATGACTTGGCAGCATTGACTTGATGAGACAGAAACCAGTTGTAATGTAAGGATATGGAGATGCATTCTTTGAATTGAATCAAAGGATTTAGATGACTCACAAAAGCGGATTGACTCGGTGACAAGTTGAATACCCAACTGTTTGAAATTGAAAAATGCAGAAATGTGCCATGTTCAAAGGTGGATTGTGAGCTGACATTGATACAAATGAAAAGATGTTTCCCATTCCCTTAATTTCCCCATCTCAAAATATGAGTGCCTCTTTTCATTTTTATGAGTTCAAGGAGGCTAACAAACAATCATTGTATCTCATCATATGATGAGTCCATTCCCATACATTTTATGAACTTGAGAAAGGAGAGGTTCGTTCTCAGAAAGGGTCCTTCATCGTTTGATTTTATGAGTACGATGAAAGTAAGCTCATTTTTCGTTTCATGTTTAGAGAGTCTGAAATGACTAAGAAGACTCCAGGGTGGAATTTTTCATAAATTTAGTCCCCAAGGCTCGAAAAAGTGTAAAATAATACCCAGGAGAACTCTTCTAGGTGTGATGAACTAGAGTGTACCTTTTTCATAAATAAGTCTAATCAATCCGAAAAAGGGATAAACTGCCATCAACTAGATGATAATTCAAATAATTTTACAAGCGTGAAAGAATCAAGTTCAATTGACGATCTTTTTTGTGTTTAGGGAGCCTGAAAAGAGCTTAAATAGACTTCATAAAGGGTCCTCTTTTTCATAAACCAATTTTAACGATTCTAAAAAAGCAGAAAAAGTATACTTGATACCTTTTTACTAGATTTTAATGAGCATGTCAAACGTATGAATGACGCTTGGTACTTTTTCATCTTATCTTAGAGTGTGAAAAAGATGAAAGAAACTCATAAATAGCCATAATACATCATAAATATGACCTGGAATCTTCAAAAATCAAGTTAGTATCAATTTACTATAAAAAATCTAGAAAATGAATGGTAAAAACCCTAGAAATTAAAATATTTTGATTTATTATTTAAAATAAAAACAAAAATTGCTATAAAAGAGGTGAATTGTGAATATTTTTACCATTGTGACTTTTTACCATAGTATAAGAGTGAAATTGGTGAAAACAGGATGATTTTCAACTGAAGATTCCAGGAGTTTTAGTCTGTCTCTGCTCGATACGCTTGGACTAGGTAGGAGATAACCCTCATTCCTTCACTTTCATGGTGCATTTTTTTGTTTTTAAGAACATTTTTTAAGTTTTTGGGGCAATTTCCCAAAGGTACAAATCCCATTCATGATGGCGCTTTTTTCCCTTTCGAGAGGTGCATCGGCACACCTCTCGAAAGATTAATAGGCATCAAAGGCACTCTGTCAACAAAGGGAAATGACATCAGTGCTTTGTTCTCTTGGAGATAGTGCGCCAGTGGGTAGGGCATTCCAAAAATCCAATAAAAATCCAGCCCTATGTTTTTTTTTCTTCTTTTATTGATTCCAACTTGCTTATAATAGATGTTTAATTGCTTTTGCAGGAAAAGCTAGTGGCAATATGGTTATATGGAAGGAGAGGCAACAAGAATTGGATGACCTACAAGTGGTTAATGACCCAATGAATTTGAGGGCCCTCTGTGAGTGTGGGCTTCTCAAATTATTCAAAATACCAAGGATGAGAGCATATGTGCATTTTCTAGAGTAGATGATTCGTATATGGGATCTAGATCCACAACACTTTGTGGTTGGCACTCACATTTTGACAATAGATGTGGAGGACATCTATTTATTGACTGGTATATCCTGTAGGGGAATACCAGTAGTATTTGCAGGACCATGATGTGGCGAACAATCTGTAGATGACTTGATCGATGACCATTGCTTGGGGGCGACTTTCTTAGTATGTGGGAAAATTCCCATCAAGAATATAATAGATAGGTCTTTGAGTAGTGTGGCCTTCACCATTGATAAGGTTGAGTGCACCAGATCGGCTCACCTGACTACACGGGCCCACATGGTGTATGCCATAGAGTGCATGGCTCCTGAAACAACCGTATCCGGTTGGTTGGTTAATAGTTGAATCCGATTTTCATGTTGGATGATAAATAATAATATTATATTAGATGATGAATGCAAATGTACAATAAGCTTGCCTTTTATACGGCTTGAGATAGCATAGTGAAGGGTTACGCCCTTTCACTAGTAACCTAATAATCTAATTAATTATAATTAATAATATTTAATTAAATATTCACAACATTGCCTTCCCCTTGGGAAAAGATTTGTCCTCAAAGCTCGAGTATTTTTCTAATGTCATCCTTCGTTCTGATTCGATGTCGGTATTAGAATCAGATGAGATTTATGGTGTAGAGACTTGCACTTCCTTTTCATTGATGATTATACAATGTACTATCTGATTGTTCCTACATTTATGGCCAAGGGTCCAGTCATCACCGCATTGATGACATGTTTTTTCTTCTTTTTTCTATTATAAGAGTAGATGTTAGATGAATTCAACCTATTTTCCATTTCATAGGAATGTGATTGAGGTTTGTGACATTGATGGTCAGGTGACCAAGTATCTTCACAGTACCTACATTGAGTCTCTTTTTCTTATCGATAATGGTTATCGCCTCTAGTTTTTATTCCTTCCAATTTGCGTTCGGCGGCTTTTGCTTTATGTCTTGCTACTTCTACATTAGGTATGCCATGTAACTTTAAATATTTTCGAGGTATGGTTTAAGAAATCCTAGATATGTTTCGATTCTTTTCTTTTCAAAAAACCTAAATACTCATGTCGATAAGGATTCCCACTGATGTGTGAATTCCTCAATGCTTCCAACTTGTTGTAATATGGTAAGTTTACTGAAAAATTCATCTTCTTTGATTCCTTGAAACCTATTAAAAAAATCATTTTTAAACAAGTTCCAGGTGTAAGAAAAATTGTCTCTCTTCCACCATAAGTACCAATTATAGGCGTACCCTTCCATAGGCATTGATGCATATTTCACCTTCTCCTCGTCAGGTTTAATATTGTAAATGTCGAAGTATTCTTCTGCCTTGTTTAGCCAAGCAACACATTGGTCTTCACTTCCATTGTATTTCGACAACTCTATTTTTTCCTTAGATGGGTACACTTTATAAGGGCGATATTGATTTCCTTTTGCTTCATGGTTTGATGGTGGCTCGGAACTACTGGATGATGCAAGTGACATATTTGAACTACTTTAGCAATTTTTAACCTTTGTATTCTCTACTATCTTACTGATAGCTTCTATTTTGTTGTTTAATCGTGCCTCCATATCTGGGAGTATTTTTGTTTCTATCTCTTGTTTAAATGTCGCATTGTTAATCTTTATTTATTTTTGCAAATCTTCTTTATTATTTGTGAGTGTTTCCTGTGTGGCAACATGAAATCAGGCATCTAACATGTCTGAATTATTGACTTGGTCCGGACTAGGTATGAGTCTTTGTAACATATCGATTAATGTATTATGGTTTTGCGTCATGGTGCTCAATTTCTATGCTAAGGTGTTTATGTTTTTAGTCATGGTACTCATCTTGTCATCCCAATCTTTTTTTTTTCGTTCAGGATGTCAAATTTTTGATCCAGCCTTCTTTCTAGTACTAGAACAAACCTTGTCTTTGAGTAATGTATTGTTATTTTTCATCTCTTCCTTCAAATTTTTTTGGTTAGTGACAAGGGACTTGATGTCCTTCTCCATTGTTTCAATTTGTTCTTTTATTTCTGCCATGGTATTAGACCTTGTATGCAGAGGTGTGTACTCCAAAGCTATTTTGGCTTGTGAGGGGTGAAATAATATTTTTACTAAGGATGGTGAGGTTTAAAGGAATACTAATTAATTATTATATAATAAAACCTTTATTTTATTATTTTGTTTTAATATCATAAAACAAAATTTGAAATATTATAAATATATTATAATATATTGAATTAATATATTATAATTATATTGTTTTATAATATATTATAATATTCTATTTTGTGTGTTTTGTTTTGCAGGTCGTGGAGGTGGAATGACACCACAGGTAGGGAGTAAGTGGGAAGGATGACAGAGAGAAATGGGAAGGAATCTAGGGTGAGGTGGGAAAATGGCGTAGTGAAGAGGAAGACGACTGATGAGAAGGACTGAGAGGGTGGATGCAAAGAGGAGCTGGACAACACAAAGGGTGGACAATGGGAAGGTGATAAGGATGTGCAGGCGGTGAGAGGGAATGCGTAGAGGTGGTGTTATCCCTAAAGTTGAACCTAGACTACTGGGGTTCAAGCTCAGAGAAATCTTTAAAGATAATTCAATAAAATAAAAATCAATACTGAATTGGTATGTAATCAAAGATATAGGAAAGTCACATAACCATTAAAGAGTTGTATGACATAAAATAGAATAAAAAATTCAATAACAGGGAAAATATGAGCACGAATTTATGGAATGGTCTTGACTCTGTCACTAAATGTTTGAAAGATAACTGTATTTTATTACAAGAATCATGTAATGGATTGTATTTGACCATACAAAGGATAAATCATAAAAAATACAAAACCAACTCATAACCATAATCATATCAAAGTAGAACCTGTATTGAAGATGCAAATAGTTTCATGTCATATAGTATACATCAAAATTGGATTCCCATCTCCGATTTCCACCCTTTCATATCTAGCTACTACCCCTTATATACAAAACTTCTGATTTTTTGAGATAGTTATTAGATCCTCTTTTTATGGATCGAATTACTTCAAAAATAGCAAAGTCAATCTTTTTAAAAAGTCTTAATACAAGTGTAATACAAAATCAAAATAGAAATAGACATCTGTTAAACCCTAATTGCTTTCAAAAGCCAACTATCATACTAAGTCTAAAGACTCTTAGAAGCCTCTGCTAAAACAATCAAATCACTTAAAACCTGGGATCTTTTTTGCAATCTGGCAAACTCAGCATATTTGTTCTCCATTTGATTGTGCGCCTCCTTACTTTGAGTCTTCATGTGTTCATACTGCTTCTAGATGGTTCTCTTCTCTTTCAAGATGTATTTAGATATTGAAAGTAACTTTTGATAATATGCTTCTTTTTCCTCCAAATCCTCTCGTAACCTTTTATTTGCAGTCATTAAATTCTCATTGATACTCTGTAAAAACTTGGTTTGCTCCTTATATGTCTTCAGAGTCTTTTTAATTTGGTTCAATTCTGGAGCTATTTCAATATATTTTTCTTCCATAAAAACCTCATCTTCTTGTGGAAGCTTTGAGACTGAACAGTCTTCAGAACACACATGTTTATTTGTGCAAAATATTTCAGGTATAGATCCTACAACACCCTGAACATCAATGGAATTCTCATTATCTAAAAAATATTGACCCTTGGATGTGTGTATAGTTTCCTCACTGAAAGAATCATTTACCATTAAAATCTCTTCACAGTCTTCATTTCTATTCTTTGGAATATGTACTAGTTCCATTTCTACCTGCATCTTACTCCTTAGCCTAGTCCTAGGCTTCAAACCAATGCCTTCTGAATTCAAAAGCTGAAATCGTTCTTCATTCCTTGAAGTTATATTCTTTAACATCATACTCAATCTTTCAGGGTTTTCATCTGTAACTGAAACTTCAGGAAACAGATTATTTTGGTTTGGCTCTTCTACAAAACCTTTTCCTTCTATTGCAACATGCTATGTTTGTTCTTCATGATTATTTGTTTGTTGGTTAAAGTCTTCTGTTACCATTTTACCCTTTTCTTTGGTCTTTTCTTCAAACCCTAACTCTAACAGAAAAATTTCCCAAGTTCATCCTTCTCTATTCAATTGTGAAATCAACAATAATTTTATTAAACCCTGGTGGTATAAAGAATGAGCAGTATGTTCTGGATGGGCTTGAACCCATGTAACCATCTTTTGTAGGATTTTCAATAGATAAAATGGGAGATTGAGTTTTAAACTTCCATTGAGATGCATTAACAACCTTAAATGACATTTGAGGACCCTATCCTAGCGACCTTCACATGTAATATAATTTTGAACCATTTCCAAGGGAATTTGCCAATTGGGTTTTATCTTACTTACATGAATACCATTCTTCCACTCTAACTTCTCAAACCCTGGTAGTAATAACTCACCATAGTTGCCCTTAAAATCCCGCTACTTAAACCATATTTCTCCTTGTGATGGAACCCCTATTGCTTCTGTAATAGATTCTTCATTCACCATGGTCTTCAAACTCTTAAGATGAACCACTCCATATTTGTAATTTTTTATGAAGGCCATAGTCACCTGTGTATGATAACCCTGCAACTTTTCACAGAAAGAAAACCAACCCGCATCTCTCATAAACTAGGCTGACCTTGGAAATTGCAATATCCATTGTGTATTATCGAGTTCCAGTCTGCAAATCATGCCTCTTGGTCTTCTTTTTACCACAATATCTGAATCTTCCTCTATTGCTACTTTTGGCATTCTGCAAACTCTTCAAAATACAAACTTCATAGAGCTAATGGAATTTGAAAACAATAGCATAACAGGTTTTAGAGAAATATGGAATATATTACTGTCAACTGTCAATACTGGTAACATTATTCATTATATCAAATGCCTCGATTTCATACGAAGAACACTTGTAAAAGCAAATAAGTGACACGATGTATAAAATCATCATTTAGACATGCCTACCTTCAAGGAATAATAATGATTCTTTTAAACCATAGTACCAAGCCTGTCAAATGTATAATCCTTATCATGTGTTTGAATATATCCATATATCATCATTTCATTATCACATTTTTTAAAGAAAAATGATATTTATGAATAAAAACCAACTGGCAGCGATGTAATATTCTAAGAAATGCTTCCGGTTTATATAACCCAATTTATAATTGATTTTTCATAAAGACTCTTTCTCTTAATATAAGTTCATAAATTTAAATAATAAATGATTTGATCCTTCAAAGGAAATCACAATAAATTATAAAAATCATGACACACAAAGGTATAAAAAAAAGAAAATAAGGTAATACTAAAGATATGAACTCAACATAAAAAAAAATATAAAACCCTAGGATAAAAATGAAAAAAAAACCATAGAGATAACAGGTGGGAATGCACAAAATGGCATAGGAAATGCATAGAGGAAGAGGGAGCACAGTGCAATAGAGCGGGTGGGGAGGTGGTCCAGTGGAGTGGATGGGGAAAATGGTGTGGTGGAGGTGGAAAATGCGGTAAGGTGGAGGCTAGTGCAGTGGTGGAAGGTGGACAGGGGAGTGTGGTGGTGAAGCAGCAAGTGGAGCAGCAAGGGAGGGATGGAGCGGCACATGGAGCAGTGCGGGAGGGAGGATTGGAGCAATGAAGAGAGAGATATGATGGAATGGAGGAATATAGCTACAGAGGAATGAGCATGAGAGAGATATGGGTGAAATGAATGGAATATGTGATGTGAGATGAGCTGAAACCGAGCTCAAAGGTGGAAGGAGCTGAATCTAAGCTCACCCGAGGAGAGAAACCGCTATGATAACACTTGAAGCAACCGTATCCAGTTGGTTAGTTAATAGTCGAATCTGACTTTCATGTTGGATGATAAATAAGAATATTATATTAGATGATGAATACACATGTACAATAAGCTTTCCTTTTATATTACTTGAGCCAGCATAGTGAAGGGTTATGCCCTTTCACTAGTAACCTAATAATCTAATTAATTATAATAAATAATATTTAATTAAATATTCACAACAGCTCCTACGATCTTCAACTGGAGCGAGGGTTTACTGGTCAGTTTGAAAGACCAACTGACCAAATACAGGAGAGGGGATCTGAAGCAATTCAACTATGGGGCGATATTGGTTTCTTTATTTTTGGAGAGGGTACTATTGATGAGACCCTGGGTTCCATTGAGTAGGTTGGATGCCGAGGATCCTCACATGAGTAGGTGGGTGGATTCCATGGCACACTATGGTGGCAGTGGAGGCCCCAGAGTTACCTATGGGCTAGTATTTTTTCGTTGGCTAAGGAGCCAACTTTTGATGGTAGAAGATTATGCCTACACAGGGATCGAATTGAGAGATGATCCCAAACTTCCTCTCCCAAATGGGGAGTAGTGGGATGACTGAGGTAAGAAACATAGCACTATACATTTTTTTTCTATATTTTTTAATTTTATATTTGATTTTTATGGTGTAATGCTGAGATGTGAAAAAATGTCTTGTACAAATATAGGGCCTTCTCATCCGGACGGGGCATCGCATATAGAGAGGTGAGGAGTAGTCAAGGATATGGTGATCCAGTGCACAGAGGCAGATGAGGACCTTGAGGAGATCGAGGAGAACCTACAACGCTTGACTATAGGGACTCCTGATATCTCGATTGATGATATACCTTGGCACTACCAACGCCAGACTGCAGGGGTCTCAGGCCGTTTTGGGAGACTACTCCATCGAGTAGTCGGGTTGTTATGTTCTATCATGAGCATGAGGATTAGCCCATAGAGGCTCCTCACTTTTGTACTGTATTTATACTGAAATATTTGAAGCTTCATTTTTTTCCCTATGTATGTGTATTCTGAAACTATGGTGGTTCCACAATTTGGGTGATCTGAAATCTTGTTTCTTAAGTCCTTTTTGTATCTCAGCTTTACCTTTATATATATATATATATATAATTTTATTGATAGATGTGTGTACAAATGTGATGCGTGAATAAATTCCTACTTTGAATCCAATGCATGATTTTTTTGTTAAAATGAATTTAACTATGAGCAAGATACTAATCCAAGACAAATTTTTCTGAGGACTCCACCACATTGTCTAAATGTATCAGGATGTGTTGATAAGAGACCTGCTCAAAATACCTTTCTAAAAGCCTAACTCTTTGGAATGTACGAAGGAGTATGGGATTCCAAATGGTGTAGACTTGGTTTAATTGATTTACTACCAACTCTGAGTCTAAGTAAACCTTAATCTCTCTTACATCATTAGCCAAGGATTATGTCAATAATGCAATCACCACATGATACTCTGTGAGATTGTTTGTTGAGGGACCCAAACAAGTCCCCCCTGAACTCACCAAATCGCCTGTTGGAGAGTACAACACCCAGGCTACTGACACAAGATTCAAGGTGTAACGATTAGCACCATCTATGAAGCCGATATAGGTGGTCATATGTTCATTTAAACATAGGACTACAGAATTAGGGTTGTGGAAGACACATCTTGTATTCACACTAAATTCACACTTTTAAAAAACACACAACACTCTATAAACAATATTTACAATTAACCTATGCTATATGACCTAGGTGTTGTTCAAGAGAATACAACCTTATAACATAGGGTCTTTGGGGTTACCAACGTACTAAATTAACTTGCAGTCAGTCAGCCATTTTATAATTTAAAATACAAATAGGAATAAATTAGGCATACCTGATTTATGACATTCGATCCTAGCTTTTCTTCTTCACTTCAAATTGCTTCCACAGCTTCCATGGGATCTCCAACACCTGAAAAGAGCAAGAAAATTCCTGCAATATAATATATATTATATTGGTGATCAATGAAATAACATGCTCGCAATGAAATAACAAGACAATTCATGAGTCATAATATATAAGAGTACAAAAAAACAATATTGAAAGAAAAACTCTTTGTATTAATAAACAAGTGAGGGGAGATTACAACCCAACATCTGAGACAAGTGCTCTTATGCTAGCCAAGGACACTGATTTCTACTACTCCAAGATATCTAAAGGAAACCCACCAGCATAAATTTGCTCTAAAATTCATGATGATTATCCTCAACCCCTACCCTCTATTTATACATGAGGAAAGAGAGAGGTTATGAAGGTTGAGATGGTTGGGGAAGTTGGGATAGTTCTGATTAAGGACCCAACCATCCTTGACTAATCGTGTTTATATTTTTTAATTTTGATTAATACATACATGACTATCAATACTAGCAGGTCATGTATGATACACGACTTTCATAAAGGCAACCAACGGATTTCAACCATGATCATATATACGCGAGCTACAGTGTCAATACTTGCATATGATACATGGGTTTCAATGGTAATAGTCATGTATTCACCTCAATGTCCATACAAAAAATAAGTCAAGATGGTAGGAGGATGATGCATCAAAGTTCATTCCCATATATATATAAATTTTTGGCCACTTCTATCCATTTGGTCCTTTTGAGTATCGACACATTGAGTGTTAGTACTCGGATGGAGAAGTTCCATTTTACATGATGAAAAATTCCCCCTAATGTGTGAGGTCAGAGGGAAGCGATGACCGGAATACATTACAATCTTTAATCTTGGAGAAATCAGTTACCAAGGCAGCAGGGAGGTACCTGAAATAAATATATATCAAAATCATATAAAAAATCATATCCGAGGATGCCATGTTCAATAAAGCAGAACACTAGATCCTTTACAATATTTGATTACATCATAAGATACGTGTGTTATCACTCCAGGAGTCCTTCTAGGTTGCAGTCGAAAGAGCCTGGTAACTTAATCTTATTTTCAATTATGGGTGGATAATTGGATCAAGATGGAATGACTAACTCACTGAATTCCTTACTCAAGAAAATCTAGGTATATCAAGGGTTACAAGGCTTTCAAAAGCTATAATCAGACATGTAATTTTATCAAGATGAATGAAGAATCTAACTCTATCAACGAAAACATACATATATAAAAAAATACATATGATGGGTTAATAAAACTAGTAATGAGTACTTATGATTGTTGCTTACAAATCAGTAGGTAATATGACATTCACCAATGAATTATGTAAACACAGATAAATAATATAATTCAACTCATAAGCATAGAATAGGTATGAAAAAGAGAAGTCTGATGACAACAATGAAAGAAGCTTGTATCTCAATATATTAAAAAGATAGTCCTTCACAATTTATAGCATAGTAGTGTATGCAAAAACGAACCTTCAGTTCCAAGACTGAATTCTCCTCCCCCTCTTACATTGAAACAAATAAACTTAAATATCCTTTTACAATCTAAAGGAGATCCTCTAAAACTGGATCTAACAAACACTTGTCAAATCAAAACTAATTACAAATGAGATCCTATTAAAAGGATAGGTATCCTTTATTAATTTTAAATCTGCCATATAAGATTCTCGAGGATAAAATCATTGTTTAGAATCTTCAACCTGCCACATGAGTCATCATACTAGACTCTAGAAGAATTTCTCTTGACCTAAAATTCTGCCACCTACTGATGAGTCACCTAATTTAAAGGCTTAAAATGAGGTCAAAGCTGATTGAATCTTCCACCTAAAGGAAAATCCCCAGTTTGCAGCGCAATACACTGCAAAAAGAGGGCTTGCAATGAAAACTAGCTGTAGGTGATTGTCTTTGAGCAATATGAGTGGATAATTGTTTTTGGTAGATGAAGAAAGTGATGGAGAATGACAAAAAGTATTTCATAGTATTCAACAGCTGTAGTAGATCGTGAGCATCTAGTATCTGCAAAATCATGAGCACCTGTCTCTTTGTTGTATGATGCGCCATAGAGTGGGGGTTTTTTTTTTGTCTCAAATGCTAAATCCCACATGAATCAGGATTCTATATCATATGAAATTTATATATACAACGCATATGTAATTCAATCAATGAGGTGTGGACAGGATATGGAGCTTGGTGCTAGGCTTGTGAAATAAATTTGTGGAATAACTCGTGTCTTGTCTAGTTGGTGGACTTGTGACTTGGTCCTATGGGTCCTTACACTTTTGGTTAAAAAGAAAAATTGGAGAGGAAGGTTAGGTAGACTTAAACAAATTTCATAGCATATAGAGCTTGAAATATGAATAGACTTAAGCATAAGGCGTAGGTATGGATAAGGCCTTAGGTCACTTTTCACACAACTCTCTTGTTTTGATAATTTTTTACAAAAACTCAATAAAAACTAGGAACACATCTCATTAAAATCTTGGGCATGATTGATCATTTTGGTTTTGTAGGTCAATATAGCAGACCCAAATACCTTATGGGCAATGATGAGGTATATCAAGGTTTGATGAAAAATTCAGAGCTCATGACAAATGGTAAAAAGACCAAAACTTGACAAATTTTAATGTGAATATAGTCAAGGTACTTTCAAATTTTGAAAACAAATTTGAGTGCTAACATTTGGCTGCAGCTGGGATGGATACCTCCCTGCAAGGTTTCCAAGAACCTAGTAGTTCCAGTCGCCTTTACCATTGGTCTATGGAGTTATTTGACTTGTGAAACCGATCTCTGAAATTTCTCCAAACATGTGCAACTGATCTCTGTACACCTTCAAAACCTACCTTTATTCACATGATCTAACTGTTATTTCTACTGCAAATTGGAAGAAATAAATGCTTGAAAAAGAGCTTATTTACTGCACTATTCTACTCTAACCAGATGTACAATTTGGTTAGGTAAAGGTTGAATTTCATAACACCCATCCAAGCAACCTTAATACTGAAGAAATCTCATCTTTGTCGTTGATCAACATATGAAATTTGAAATGTAACCACAGTGATAAGAACTCTTTCCAGAAATCATACCCACCTGAAAACATGGGTGAGCTAAAGAAATCTAAAACTTTCAAGCTCTCTGAAAAGTATAACTTCATGAATGCTGCCACCGGATCCTTGAAAGGAAAATCATAAACATACTGGTCTTCAGAAAATAGCTGCACATCTATGGCATCCTCTTGCTCAACCATGATTGTTCCTCTTCTAGAAGACTGGCCACCTTCTTGTTCCCTTGAGCTCAGATCTTGATTATCAATTATCACAACTTTCTCTTTGGAAAAGTGCTTAGGAGATGATGATAAAACAATGTTAAAATCATATGAATAAGGATCAATTAAAAGCATATAATTTCCTATGCAATCTTTCATTATCATAGGCTCATCTTGGTTAGCAAACTTATCATAAAATTCTGACTCATACATGTTTCTAGAGCACTCAACAAAATTTGAAGGATTCTAACTTGAATCTGGAATAAAATCATATGCTTGCTTCTGTTCCAACTAACTGTATTGCAGCTGTTGATTTCTTTCACTAATCTCAATGCTGAATGTGGACTACTCAACTTATGTCAAAGAGTCATATAGGATGGAATGCTAATTCGAGCTTTTCAACTCACCATCTTCCTCTTCATATCTTCTGCACTCTCCCTTTTTCTACAAATCTGAAAGCTAAGGGATGCCCTTAGTATTTGCTGAAGATCCAAATCTGTCACGTGCTAGTGTAAAGACCTACTCATCATCTTGTGGGTTTCCAAAGGGGGCAAAATGATCTTCTTGACACCCTAAGTCAGTAGATGAATTTGGTACAAAGTCAAAAGCATCTATACTATGGTTAACATTCTGAAGATCATTATTATCTTGATCACAATGAGAGGTGTCACCTATTGCATCATACTCTTCATAGCTATCAGTAACCACAACATGCATACGTCTCTGATCATCTCTTTACTAAAAAGTAGAACTAAAAGAAATTTCAGAAGTGAAAAAATCTTCACAAAACTCAAAATCTTCTTCTTCATCGCTATATTTGTCAAATATGGTAACATCATGATAAAATTCTAATGAACAAGATGGAGATCTTTGCATTGTGTTATCAACAATAGGGATTTCAAACAAATTTAAAAAAACGTCACCTTCTTCCTCATCGTCATCACCCTTTCCATCAAAATTTAAAATGTGTTGAGGCCTAGAAATTCGCAGGCAACAACAGTAAGGGATTCTCCCCAGTCAACGTTCCCAACTAGCCCGTGACTGTTTGGTGTAGGGAATCCATTCGGTTTGCGGTCCGGCTACCGTAGGTCAAGTAAAAAAAAAACAAAGGTTTTACCGGTTGCGCCCGGTCCACCGTGTATGTTTTTGTATTTTATGACTTAAGTATGATATGCACGTGCCTAATTAACAATGCAGGGTGACAAAGAATGCAAGGAGCGTTCACACTATGATGTGCAGGTTCTTACCTCTCATCTTAGGACTCACAAGCCTCTAAATCACATATGCAGCGATAAAATAAACTAACTAAACTATCTCTAGAGAGCTGGATATTAATTTATGAGTAATGCGCTACTGTTCATGTGTTATGGCAAATCGCAGATAGCTATTCTTATAACCAAACATATAAACATGAGTAAAAGTATACATGGCAAGATAGCTCATCAACAATTAAAACATCCCATTACTCATAGTGGAAGAACATCATAAAGATACTAAAGAATATGCAGACAAGAACATAGGTTCAAGAAGTTAGAACACTCTCACAGCTAATGAAACAAAGTTGAAAATGAAATAGTTCCCATTCAACATCTTTCATTTAAACGCATTGATCCATTCCACATAGCACTTTCTCCAACAGGTAAAATTTTCACTTTCTGGTTTGTAAAACGAAATAGTTCCTCTTACAAGAAAAAGTTTACAAGCTTGCCAGGGAAAAATCCCCTCTAGCTACTAACTTTCAAATATTTAAACAAAATAGTAGATCGCTTGGGTTCCCCCCAACGTATGACTTTTCCCCTCCCTCAAAACGTTTCATCTTCCCATTTTATTTTCTGTACGCATTCATGATATGATTAGTAACTAATAGATCTTTCTTGCCTGTGCCTTTTTCACCATTCAATTTGTCTTTTCCTTCGTTTGTCCTACTAGTGATCCGGATGGCCATGGTTCGACTTCTTCCAAATCCTGCTCAGTTATGCCTGCGCGCCGTAGTGGTTTAACCAAGCTCCAGAACCCACCTGCAATCAAATGATGTGCATCATTCATCAGAACCGTATTCAAATCATATCAATTAAAACGGCTAAGAATTAAGAGAGTCCAAGTACCGCATTACGTCCACAAGGGTCAACGAACGCTGGCACCCCTACTCCGTCTACCTACGGGTTCAAAAGAAACCACCAATGACAGGAAAAGATATGACCCAAAACACGGGCGGGAGAAGTTCCAATCGGGAGTCGGAAGAGCACCAACATCGAAAGCCAAATGAATTTCCCAGCCTCAACGGTGAAAGAGACAAGGGCTAAAGTCATGCGAAACGCGGGCGGGAAAAGTTTTAATTGGAAGTTGGAAGACATCACATTGGAAGCCAAATGACTTTCCTAGCCGCAACGACAGAAGAGAAAAGGCTATGGGTAAGCAACTAAAGGTCAACACGCATCGGCAGTCGGAGCGCTTTATACTTCGAGTGCTAAGCCACTTTGGGAGCTGCAATGGTGGAAGAGGAAATGGCTATGGCTTCTGATTAAACAAAATTGACGCCCAATCAAAAAGAAAAATTTAAGCGTTCGGACAGCTTTAAATTTCAACAGCGGTCAAAATCTATTTCACCTCCGAAACAACGGCCCATCAAATAACAATCAGCAAAACCAAACTCAAAATCTGCAGCCCAACACAACTTCAAAACACACGCAACTTCCGAAAACCTAGACAAGAGTTAATCTTCAACATCATTCAATATTAAAGCATGACCAAAAATTCAAGGATCCAAACGATTAAAAACCACGCTAAATCATGAGGGGGGACCAAAATTTAAGAAATTTGAGGAAAACAGTTGCAGCTGCAACAATTAGCGACTACCTGGTGGAACTAGATCTCTGGACAATTTCTTCCTTGAGCACAAACTGTTCAACAATAAAATCAACATGTTGAATTCTTCTAGATGTACGAATTTCCAAAATGGCAGATTATGAACTCTGAATCATTGAGGGTAGTCCAATTTAGGAAAATGGCAACTAAGCTTTCAAAGTCAAGATAACTCTTTCGAGGCCAGAACTATGAGTTTCATTTTTTTCCTCTGTCTTTGGGTAGCTTCCAGTTTGGACACCACAAGATCGTAACATATGGTAAACAGGGATATTCATTTGTTCCTCAATCCCATTCCATTTTGCACCCCTTTTGTGCTTTTGGACTTTTTGCCCTTTTGAGTCCTCCTCTTGCCTTTCTTTCTGATTTTTTTTATTTATTCAGGCTCCTCTATCCATAGTGTCCTTTTGTGTGAGATATGTGTGAAATTTTCAGCTCATGGACGGAGAAGAACTTTTGGCAATTTTATACTCATATGATTTAGTACTTTGTTTTGATGCATATTGCTTTCTCGGGAGTTTTGACTCTTCTTAGCCTTTTGGCTTTCAATTCTTGGCATGGCATCATTTATATATAATATACTATTTACCCTGCTTCCTTTCCATGGGTCTTTTTTTGTCACCCCCTAGGAAATTTTTAGGTGTGAGATGGATGGAGCCTCGAAATAGTAGTCCAGACCTTTTAATCTCGAGTTATTTTACAGGGATTAAGCAGGACTTCAATGCATTCATATCCATTTAGAAAAACTACTAAACTAGAATAAATTCTATCAGAAAAGACCACAATACACAGTCTTATAATCAAGGATTTTAATTAGACCAGAACTCTAATGCTCTTCATGCAACCAAAGCTTGCTTCCTTTTATTAAAATCAAACAGAAATTTAAACTGAAACAAAACTAGACTTTATGACTCAAAGACTCAAAAGACGGTCAAGCCAGATTATTTATATACAAGATAGAGGAAGACAACTGAAACTCGGGAAAAATAAGGCTTGAGAACTAAACCATTTACTGGTAAGTTCTCTTCCCACCCTTGTATATCTTGTAACTTATAAGGGCCAAGCTTTGCCGCAATCTGAAAAGGGCCTACCCACAACTGTTGGAATTTAGTGTGCTTTCCTTTCTCATCATGGGGGTGATCCCACTTGAGAACCAAATATCCCACCTCAAAGTCTTTTGTTCCTGCCTTATGTTTGTCGAACCATCTTTTTATTACCTCCTACTGCTGCTTAAAGCGCTCTCTAGCTTTGGATCGAGCCTCTTCAACTTTCAGGAGATTATATATTCTCATTTGTAAAACTTCATCATCCGACCCTCTGGACTCTTGGGCTATTATGCAAGAGGGTAGCATGATGTTGGGGGGGAGAATGGATTCTTTACCATACACCAAGGTATATGGAGACACTCCTATTGAAGACTTGGGGGTGACTCCATCGGCCCAAAGCGCGTTTGGCAGCGCTGAGTGCCAACTCCTTTGTTTTTCTGTCACAGTCTTCTTTAAAATTCTGATCAAATTTTTGTTAGTAGACTCAGCCAGGCCATTCCCTTGTGGATAGTAATTGGCAGAATAATGCAACTTTATTCCTCTATCATGAGCAAAAGAAGTTAATTTAATTGATGAAAAGTAAGTAGCATTATCAAATACTAACAAAACTGGAACTCCAAACTTGGTCATGATATGGTCTTGTAGGAAGCTGATGACCGCGTCCTGATTTATTTTACGTAGCGGGACGGCTTCAACCCAGTGAGTGATGTAATCGGTTGCGGTCAGAATGTACTTATGTTGTAGGGAAGAGTTCAGCTTTATCTCCCCAATAATATCCAACCCCCATTGCTCGAATGGCTCCGTGATCATCACAGGCTTTAGGGGTGCTGCTGCTTTAGGTTGTTTCCCACTACACCTTTGGAAAATATCACACTTCCTGACATGCACATGTGCATATTTGAAGAGCATAGGCCAATAGTAGCCGGCGCGGAGGATTTTGTGGGATGTAGTATCTCCTAAATAATGTCCCCCAGCAGGCCCGTCATGCAAATCTGTCATTACTTTCTTAGCATCTTCTTTCTCTAAGCATCTCAGGAGAACTCCGTCATAGTTTTTTCTGAATAATATTCCTTCGACAATTTGATAGGATGTTGATTTGAGACGCAACGCTCTTCTGCTTAGAACTCCAATGTTCTGGCAACAACCCTATCTGTAGGTAATGCACGAGGTCTCTATACCAAGACTCGGGAGCTGTAAACAAAGGACATACATCCATAAAATGTAATTAGGCCTGATCCTCCCAGGCATGTTCTTCACTGTTCCCATTTTCAGTCATCAGTTTGCACAACCCTTGTCCTTTAACTATAGAGGCTGGCTTGAATTCAAGGTCGTACTCTTCAAGAGCTGTTACCAAGTTGCCCCTTCTTTCTCCTAACTCCTTCTGTACAAGAAGGGACCTTACAGCTGGGTAGGGGACGATCACCTTGGTTCGATTTTTTAAAATATAAGGCCTAAATTGCTTCACTTCTTTGAATACTGTGTAAGCTTGTTTCTCAATGGCTGGGTAATTTAATTCAGCCCCTTGTAGACCAGTGCTCATGAAAGGTATTGGGAATTCATCCCCCCCATCTTCCCTTTGCATAAGCACAACTGCTAGCGAATCATCAGATGCAAAGGTATACATAATAAAGTCTTTATCGAAATCTGGGATTTTTAGGGAGGGTGCGTGTGTAACAACAGTTTTAATTTTGCTGAATGCGTTCTTCTCAATCTCACTCCACTTGAAATGTGCATTTTGCTTCACCATCTGTTGCAACGGCTTGACAATCTGAGCGAAATCAGGCACAAATCTTCGCACAAAGTTTATAGTTCCCATAAATGATTGCATCCCCTTTTTATTATGGGGCAAGGGGATTTGTTCAATGGCCTTAATTCTTTCTGGGTCTATAGATATTCCTTTCTTCGAAACTATGTGACCTAGTAACTTTCCCTCCATGACAGCGAACACACACTTCTTGGGATTGAGTGAGATGCCATATTTCCGATAGCGTTCAAAAATCTGCCTTAAGTGAAACGCGTGCTCTTCTCTTCTCTTCGAGAATATAGTAATATTGTCAAGGTACACTACAGCACTACGGCCAATCAATCCGTAGAAAGCTATGTCCATAGCCCTCTGAAATGTCGCTCCAACATTTATAATCCCAAAGGGCATCCTTCTGTAGGCAAAGGTTCCCCATTTGGTCCTGAACGTTGTCTTCAATCTGTCTTCTTCAGCTACTTATACTTGATTGTAGCCAGAGAAACCGTCTAATAACGAAAACAGTTCGGAACCTGAGACCATTTGTAGCAATTGCTCCATGGGTGGCACAGGATAGTTATCTTTATCTGAAGCGCAGTTTAAATTTCTGAAATCCACGCATAGTCTGATTTCTCTAGATTTGTTTCTCACTGGTACCAGATTTCATACCCACTCAGAGTGTCTGACCTTAAAAATGATTCTAGCATCCAATAATTTCTTCACTTCACTCTGAATCAACGGTTCCAATTTTGGATTCATTTTTCTTAAAGGTTGCTGATACGGCTTGATGTCGGCTTTGATGGGGATGACATGCTTGATGATGCTGGTGTCGTATGTTTTCAAATCTTCGTATGTCCAGGTGAAAACATCTTTATATTGTTTAAACAGACTGACGAACTTATCTCCATTAGAGGAAATTTGGGGTCTAAAATGGGCCTTATAAGAAAACGTGCCAAAATAATTTTTTGTGAGTTGGAATTCAAGAACTAATAGAATTTCAATAAAATAAGTCAACCATAATGGTTGAATTGGCATATTTGTCATTAAAACAAACTACTTTT